>JAHKBH010000229.1:0-60848 GCA_019049505.1 Pachyrhynchus sulphureomaculatus
TATCAAAATTACGCTGCAGTCTAAAGATTGGACTATGCCAGCCATAGTTTCTGGTAACATTAACTGGGTAAAATAACGACCTGGCGCGGGTACGATGTACTGTATGAAAAGATAATTTACTAAGTAAGTATTCACAGTCAATATACCCATTTAATAGCTTAAATAAGAAATGTAGATCAGCTTGCATTCGTCTGTCCTGAAGACTTCACATATTTTTGGTATATCCCTCAGTTAAAGGAATTTTCAGTTTAAAAGAACAGATACGTAAGAATTTTTTTTTGGACACTCTCCAGCTCATTAATATGGACATTATAAAATGGAGACCACACCGGGCTTGCATACTCCAAAATCGGTCGAACGTACGAGCAATATAATAATTTAAACACATTACAAGAAAAATCGGCACTAAATCTATCAATAAAACCCAAACACCTACCGGCTCGCTGCACTATACTCATTTGATGAAAGATAAAGAACAATCAAACATCACACCAAGATCCCTAATCTCATGTACCTGTTTTAAAATGGTTGTATTTATATTATAGTCGAACTGCATAGGACTTTTTAATCTGGAAAATGATATGCAGGCGCATTTATCAGTATTCAGACTTAAGCCGTTTAAAGTTGCCCAATGGAAAAATATGTCAACATCCGCTTGCAAAACAAGACTGTCCACAGGACTAGAAATAATTTTGAATAATTTCAGATCATCGGCAAACATGAGAAAAGAAGTATTGGTCAGGAAATCCCTCAAGTCATTTACAAGTAAGAGAAATAATAGGGGGCCGCAGTGAGAGCCCTGGGGAACCGCCGAAGGCACTATACTTAGGTTAGAGATATAATTATTTATTCTTACACTTTGCTGACGGCCCATTAAAAAACTCTCCAGCCAACGAAGAATGTGAATGCCGAACCCAAGCGACCCAAGTTTGTTCAATAATAACCGATGGTTCACTTTGTCGAACGCCTTGGAAAAGTCAGTATATATGGTATCAACCTGACATCTCCTCTCAAATGCGCCCAACAGGTAATCCTCATATGTCAGAAGATTAGATACACAGGAACGAGAACGCTGAAGGACAAACTGCTCATCCATGATCACTCGCCTACAGTGCCAAGAAACACAAGAAGTGACCAGTGAGTCCAAAAGCTTTGGTATGGTCGACTGTATGCAGATGCCCCTATAATTAGTCACATCGCTACGATCACCAGATTTAAAAATTGGGGTTATATCGGAAGTTTTCCAATAATCAGGAAATATTTCCAAATCCAATGAGAGATTGAACAGGAAGTGAAGTGGTCTGCTTAAGGTGCACACACATTTCTTTAATAATAGAGGCGGGACACCATCAGGCCCACTTGAGGTTTTAGGCCTGAGCGACATCAGTGCGTATTTGAAAATTAAAGTGTTTAACTAGTGATTTTTTTGCTCTTGCTTAGTGTCCACTAATCTGAAGTCAGTCTAATTTTACTACAGTAGAGTGGATGGCTGCATTGTATTCGTTACCCCAACGAGATTTCTGCATTCCTTTACGTTTCAAGGCGCCTAGATTACGAGAAATATAGTTTTCCTTTTCCGTTAGCCTATCTGTTTTTCAGTCTGTTGCCACGATAATCTTTTTGAAGCTTTTTTTACTTGAGATTCTAACATTTTTACATTTCCGTTTGTCTATCTCTCTGTTGGTTGCGCGATAACTCCTGTACAAAATGAGATATGGATTTCATCCTATAGTTTTTGAACGACATTGCTTTACGAGAACCATTTTTTTTATTGGTGCCTTTGTTCAAGTTATTGATTAATTAACTACGCACCTTATTACAGTTATACGTGTGTATTTTTATGGATTTTTAATGTGTTGTTTTCAGGTGCTTTGTTCATAATTTATGATATAATTCATTAATTATTGACGTTTTAATTTATTTTAGTGATTACTAGCCACGGGCGCAGGTAATTTCCACACCACTAATCCGTTTATGACCTAGACATATTTAAGGGATTGTAATTGCAGAAGTAAATTTCACACCAAGTACTTCCAGGTATAGGATGAGGGTTGATAAATCAGTGATTGTACGCACCGGCCTGTTCAATTAAATCATTATTAAACCCTTCTACATATCAGTTTAGTACATATGATTAATTTGTGATTATTACTTGGTTGTGCGTATATTTTTTAAAGTGTTACTAATATGGAAGCAAAGTTAATAAAAAGTAATCGAGGAAAGGACATGTTATGTGTGAATTACCACACTTACTTTCGACAAAAGGTGCTAAAATGTGGAGAAACATTTTGGAGATGTTCAAAAAAAGATTGCAATCAAAAGTCTTCACCGTGGGGCCCGAGAATTTAGTTACCAGAAGTGAAGGACTCCATACACACGAAGCCGACACCAAGAAGCTGAATCGGCAAATAATTAGTAATTCCTGCAAAAGAAAAGCCGGAGAGCATATGAGTGAAAGGCCATCTAAAATTATCCGACAAGAACTACAAAACACGCTGCCTGAAACAGTAACAGAAAAAGATGTCGAATATATTAGAAGAAACATTTATAACCATAGACGAACATTTTTGCCATGACGTAATCCAAGAAGTGCTGAGGAGTTGCATAGTGTTTTAGCATTTGAAATCAAAACTAGCAAAGGTGAGAATTTTCTATATATCAATGAACTCGAAAGTGGCATTATTGTTTTTTCTTGCACTACAAATGTCAATATGTTGTGTAAAATATCCAATATATATATGGACGGCACCTTTTCATACTGCACTAAATATTTTACACAGTTATTTACAGTGCATGGTTTTGCAAACGGTCATTACATTCCATTATTATTTTGTTTATTGCGTGATAAGAGAGCTGAAGCATACAAAAACCTCTTCACATTATTAAAATGTAAGATTTATTCAACAGATTCAACACTGTATTTCAATCCAGAGAAAATTACTATTGACTTCGAAAAATCTATTCATAAGGCAGTATCTGAGGTTTGGCCAAATGCTAAAGTGTTAGGATGTAGATTTCATTTACACCAATCTTGGTTTCGCAAGATACAGAATCTAGGTCTAGCTAAAGAATATTGCGACAAAAATTCTGAAATTGGTCGTTGGTTAAAGTATTGTTTCGGCTTGTCTTATTTAGCACCCGAAGCATTAGGTGACAGTTTTGCATACGATTTATATTCTATAAAACCTGAGGATGAACGTTTAAATAAATTTTGTGATTACCTACTAGAAACGTATATAGAGGAAGGAGCCGATTTTCCAGTTGAAATATGGGCAGAATCGAGTCCATCTTTAACTCGAACGACTAACTGTTGTGAGTCCTTCCATTTGCATCTAAATAATTCTTTTTAGTCTACACATCCGTCTCTGTATACTTTTATCGATAGGCTGAAACAATTTCAGATTAACGTATATATAAAAATACAAAGTGTCGACGAGTCTAAAATAAGTAATAATCATAATAATTAAAAATTAAAACATATAAAAAATCTTTTTGAACAAACACAATTAGGGAATATTAATCGTTTCCATTTTTTTAAATGTGTCTCCTATTTTTCTCAACCTGTTTTGTAAATATACATAAATAGATATGTATAGGTTTGTAGCATTATCTAGTATATGTAAGGAAATTTGTCCAATTGTATTTTATGTATTTAGCAAAAACTTCATGTTTTATCAATATTATTCTACTATGAAATAAAAACATATATTTTTGCAAATATCTAAAATTTTTAGATTAGATTTAAATGAATAAAGCATAATTATATTTGCTTCGTGTGGAAATTACCTACAAGATTTAAGCACCCTTATAAGGTTACATACATACATACATACATACATACATACATACTTACATACATACATACATACATACATACATACATACATACTTACATACTTACATACATACATACATACATACATACATACATACGTACATACGTACATACGTACATACGTACATACATACGTACATACGTACGTACGTACGTACGTACGTACGTACGTACGTACGTACGTACATACGTACATACGTACGTACGTACGTACGTACGTACGTACGTACGTACGTACGTACGTACGTACGTACGTACGTACATACATACATACATACATACATACATACATACATACATACATACATACATACATACATACATACATACATACATACATACATACATACATACATACATACATACATACATACATACATACATACATACATACATACATACATACATACATACATACATACATACATACATACATACATACATACATACATACATACATACATACATACATACATACATACATACATACATACATACATACATACATACATACATACATACATACATACATACATACATACATACATACATACATACATACATACATACATACATACATACATACATACATACATACATACATACATACATACATACATACATACATACATACATACATACATACATACATACATACATACATACATACATACATACATACATACATACATACATACATACATACATACATACATACATACATACATACATACATACATACATACATACATACATACATACATACATACATACATACATACATACATACATACATACATACATACATACATACATACATACATACATACATACATACATACATACATACATACATACATACATACATACATACATACATACATACATACATACATACATACATACATACATACATACATACATACATACATACATACATACATACATACATACATACATACATACATACATACATACATACATACATACATACATACATACATACATACATACATACATACATACATACATACATACATACATACATACATACATACATACATACATACATACATACATACATACATACATACATACATACATACATACATACATACATACATACATACATACATACATACATACATACATACATACATACATACATACATACATACATACATACATACATACATACATACATACATACATACATACATACATACATACATACATACATACATACATACATACATACATACATACATACATACATACATACATACATACATACATACATACATACATACATACATACATACATACATACATACATACATACATACATACATACATACATACATACATACATACATACATACATACATACATACATACATACATACATACATACATACATACATACATACATACATACATACATACATACATACATACATACATACATACATACATACATACATACATACATACATACATACATACATACATACATACATACATACATACATACATACATACATACATACATACATACATACATACATACATACATACATACATACATACATACATACATACATACATACATACATACATACATACATACATACATACATACATACATACATACATACATACATACATACATACATACATACATACATACATACATACATACATACATACATACATACATACATACATACATACATACATACATACATACATACATACATACATACATACATACATACATACATACATACATACATACATACATACATACATACATACATACATACATACATACATACATACATACATACATACATACATACATACATACATACATACATACATACATACATACATACATACATACATACATACATACATACATACATACATACATACATACATACATACATACATACATACATACATACATACATACATACATACATACATACATACATACATACATACATACATACATACATACATACATACATACATACATACATACATACATACATACATACATACATACATACATACATACATACATACATACATACATACATACATACATACATACATACATACATACATACATACATACATACATACATACATACATACATACATACATACATACATACATACATACATACATACATACATACATACATACATACATACATACATATATACATATATATATATATATATATATATATATATATATATATATATATATATATATATATACTTCGGAAAATGAAAACAGTGAAGTGAAAGAGAACTTCTGAGATCAACTACAGGATGAAACGGATAAAACAGATCACAGAATTATTATAATCGGAGATTTTAATGGAAGAGTGGGAGTAAGTGCAAATCGAGACTATCCGGTTGGGAAATATGGCGAAGAGGCCGAAAACAATAATGGGCAACGAGTGATAAACTTTTGTCGGGGAAATGATATGAGGTGTGTAACACATTTTTTGAGCATTTAGATATACACAAGATTACGCGAGAAATGAAGTCTAGTAATGAAAAATCCAATATCGACTTAGTGTTGGTGAGGAACGGAGATAAGAATTTAATCAGGGATGTGCGAGTTAGAAGGGGATATGAATTAGGCACAGACCATTATCTTGAAGAAGTAATATTAGGAAAGTGGAAAGAGGGCCCCAGAGTACCAAGAAGATGATGAAATGACAAGTATTGTACTAACGTCAGGGTATATAAGCTACAGGACTAAGAAATTAGAAAGGAATACTGCAGAAGAATAAACGAAAGGATAAGAAAAGTAAACTGGACAAATGAAGGACAGCTCGAAGTATTGTGGAAGATTTTTAAGGAAACAGTATGTGAGATAGGAGAACAAGTATATGGAGTGACAAAGGGAAGACAGACAAAACTCACATCATGGTAGAATAACGATATAAAAAATGAGTGTACAAAGAAAAAGAAATTATGAAGAGGGTATTTGGGAGACAAGAATATTGACAGCTATGAGAAATATAAGGAACAAAGAAATATTGTCAAAGAGATGGTTAAGGATGCTAAAGTGAGGCAATGGGAAGAATTTGGTAACAAGATGGAAGAGGATAGTAAAGCCAATGCAAAACTACTCTACAGAACGCTGAGAAATTTAAAGAAAGATTGAAATAGTGGTCTAGCTAGCAGTGAGGATGGGGAAGGCAATCTATTGTTATCAGATGAACGAATTTTTATACCTGAATTGTTGTGCAAAAAATTTATGCTATTTTAGCTAAAACATCAACATATGGGTGTCAATATACGATATATTTAAAAAGGGATGTTTATTAATTTGGCTTTCTATTGAATTTAGAAATATTTCGGAGAGTAACGGGCTTATAAGGTTTCCCATAATTAAACTTTCCGTGCTGATGTAAAGAGTGTTATTAAATTGGAAGTAATTTTGATCTAAACATTCGGTAAGTTTAATATTTCATATTTTTTGATACAATTAACTGATTTGGTGTTTAACAGTTTTTCTACTAGTGTAATTGTATCTTTAGCTAGGATACTTAGATCAAAATTACTTCGAATTTAATAACACTCTTTACACCAGCACGGAAGGCCTAATTATGGCAAACCCTTTAAGCCCCTTACTCGCCTAAGTTGGGAATGTGGAATCTTTGGCACAATGATACTGCTCAGTATATATCATCACTACACCAGACACTTTATTTTTGCACTCGACGCGCGTTTCGCTAACCATGTTAGCTTCATCAGGAGCGATGACTGACTAAAGCTAAACTACAAATCTACCCTATTTATACTTAGCCTAACCCTTGAATTACTCAAGCGGAACTAATGACATAGGCAAGGCCATCAGTTCCGGTCAAGTAACCAGTAGAGGGGACTATAAGGAATAGGCCCTCTGTCTTTGTTTAAACTACTTTACCGTTTCATGATTTCCATACTTTCGTATGCGTTCAACAATCTCCTATCAGATACATTTTTTATTAATCTTAGATTATCTAATGTTACAGTATGATCAGCTTCAAGAGCATGTTCGGCAATGCTGGACTTTTCTGTTCTATTGTATTTTAAGTGTGCTAAATGTTCTTTAAATCTTGTTTTAATTGACCTTTTAGTTTGCCCAACATACTTTTTGTCACAATCATTACAACTAATTTCATAAATTCCACTTTTCTCACAATTAGGAGTCTTATCTTTGGGATTTCCTAAGATATTCCTCACATTGTCTGATGACTTCTAGACTAAGGTGAGGCCTAACTTATTAAATACCTTGTTGAGTTCCTTGCTATATTTCGGATTATATGGTATGGAGACATACTTGGTGTTATTTTCTTCTCGTGTAAATCATAAAATGTAAAAGTAGTTTTAAACAGAGACAGAGGGCCTATTCCTTATAGTCCCCTATACTGGTTACTTGACCGGAACTGATGGCCTTTCCTATGTCATTAGTTCCGCTTGAGTAATTCAAGGGTTAGGCTAAGTATAAATAGGGTAGATTTGTAGTTTAGCTTTAGTCAATCATCGCTCTTGATGAAGCTAACATGGTTAGCGAAACGTGCGTCGAGCGCAAAAATAAAGTGTTTAGTGTAGTGGTGATATATACTGAGTAGCCCCTTACTCGCCGAAATATTTCTCGATTTAATAGAAAGCCAAATTAATAAATATCCCTTTTTTAAACATTTCGTATATTGGCACCGATATGCTGATGATGTTTTAGCTTGTTTTACCGGTACAGAAAGGCAATTAAACATTTTTCTTGAATTTATTAATAACCTCCAGTCAAATATAAATTTTAAAATTGAACTAGAATCTAGCAATAGCATAAACTTTTAGATCTAACAATTCAGAGAGAGAATAACAAACATCAATTTTCAGTATTCCATAAACCGCCTCATACTGACACAACCATAAACAATTCTTCCTGTCACCCAATTCAACATAAACTGGCAGCCTTTCACAGTATGATTCATAGGCTAGTATCTCTCCCCCTTAATAAAAAGAATTTTCAGATAGAACTTAACATCATCAAACAAATCGACTTAATAATGGTTATTCATTAAAGATAGTCGATAAAATCCTACAAAGAAATTTATGGTATATAAAATAAAAACCGGTCAAGTGCAAGTTGAACTTGCGCAATTAGTGTTCCGTACGTTAATTGCTTTTAAAAATAAAAAAATGTTGTAACGGAAGTATAAAATGATCAGTGACTTCACAAAACACACCCCAAATGAGTTTTCAACAAAGTTTATTTCCAAACTTTACTGAAAATTGATGACCTTTAAATTTCTGTTTTTTTTTATATACCAGATAAATTATTACAGGTAATGCACTCGTGATAATTTTCGTTCAATGTACACCCCGTGGAGAATATTCCAGAATTTTTTCAAAATTTTTTGATAAGTACTTTTCGAGATAAGGCGTGTGGACAGCGCGATTTTTTAAAAATAATACAAAGGAAAGTGCGCGCAAGTATTAGATTATATACATTTTTTTTACTCGTGTTTTGACAAGCTTTCATTTGACACCACACTCGATTACCTAATAAAAAAAAAATTTTTTTCACTTCCGATTTCACCCCCGAAAACTAACCCCTTAAGGCAAAATTTAAGTTTCAAAACTACATGGCTCTGATGAGGCCATCAATTCCTATATTATTACCAAATCTCAACTTTCTCTGACAAATAGTTTCGGAGAAAATCGGGTGTGACAGACGGACAGACAGACGGGCAGGCACCGAAGTGATCTTATAAGTGTTCATCGATATGATTCATCCTAAAAGCAAAGAAAAAGCAAACAATTCCAAAGTTATATCATGTGGTATATAGGTCACTCGACTTCAAAAATAGGTAAAATCGTCAACAATGTAGACATTAAAGTAGCTTACAAAACAAACAATTCTTTAGGTTAAAAATAGTAAAACTAAAACGGATAATCTTAAAAAATGAGGAGTTTATCAACAAATTGCGGACATTGTGACAAAACATACATAAGCCAGACTGGTAGATATTTTGGTAAAAGATTAGACGAACACTATAAATGTTTTATCAAAGAAAAAACCGAATCCAATTATGCAAAACGTCTAATCGAGAATGGTCACAGCTTTAATAATAATTTCAAAATTCTACACAATGAGAACAAAAGGCAGAGATTAAACTTAATTCAGTCTCTAGAGATAAACAAACTTAAAAATTCCAACCGTCTATTGAACGATCAGATAGACCTTAATAATTCACCTTTGTTAACTATTTTCTAGTAATATTTAATTAGATTATGGTAAAAATAAAATTTTTTGTCTCGCTGATTTATTAACACCTTTATTCTTTAATGTTCAGTAATTCAGAATGTAACGTCTGAAGAAGCTACTGTGATAGCGAAACATGTTACAATGTATTACAACTATAGTGAAAAGTTTGTGTAAATAATTGTTTTATTATTTTTTCACATTTCACATAATAATTCTTTTTTCTTAATTGTTAACTTAATATTTATCAAAAAAATCTATAATGTATATAAAACGCAACGTTTCTGTCTGTCCGTTAGTGCGCTTAGCACTCGGGAATCACTTATACATTTTACGTGTTTTTTTTTATAAAATACATATGTGCTCTGGTCAGGTTATAGGATATATTTTATTACGTTAGGTAACATAAGGAATAAGCAGTGACGATGACAGTGAATCAAGTCCACGCGAGCGGAGCCGCTAGTCTATAATATATATAAAATGCATCGTCTCTCTGTCTGTCTATCTGTTAGTGTGCTTATCACTCGAGAACCATTTATCCGATTTACGTGTTTTTTTTTTAAAACATACATATGTTCTCTGGCCAAGTAATATATAATAATAATAATCTATATAATATATATAAAACGCAACGTCTCTCTGTCTGTCCGTTAGTGTCGTTAGTGTCCTTATCATTCGAGAAGCACTTATCCTATTTACGTGTTTTTTTTTTTTTAATTTTTAACTTAATACAGTCGATGCTCGGTTATGTGGACACCCTTTTGTATCAACTATCCACTATAGTGCACAGTGGAAATTTAATATTAGAGGTTCTATAGAGTAAACAGAAGCAATCTCGATTAAATGAACAATTTGCGGTGCTTCCCCAGTGCTAATAGGGGATTTCTCTTAGAAAATATTCTTATTTGAATGTATTTAGGTTAGATTATTACTGCCGGACGATTATCGTGCTACCTTTGCTGTCCGGTCTGTTCATTTGATATTAAATATTTAGTGACTTTAGTGCTTCCAATTGGAAAATATGAATTGAAAAGTGTTAATACTATCAGAAAAAAGTGACATCATAAAGAATTTGGAAAATGGAGTGAATGTTACACACCTTGCAAAAAAGTATGGTATAGCTAAATCTACTGTTTGTGCAATTAAAAAAAATAAAGCGAATATTCTAAACGCAACAACAAAATGCGTTGGTGTTATTAAAAGAAAAGCGGTAAAGTCGGGAGAAAGCCCCAGGATGGAGAAAAAATTGTAGGAATGGTTTTGTAAACAAAGGTTCAGGAATCTTCCAGTGACTAGTGAACTTATAAGGCTTAAAGCAAAATCCTTAAAGGAAACACCAACATTTTCTGCAAGCAATGGTTGGTTGCAAAATGTTAAATGCAGATTTGGTATTAGATTTTTGAAGATATCTGGTGAAAAATTATCTACAAACCCTGAGCTCTATTTAAACAAGATCTTTGTTCAGTGACAAGTAAACTGAATTTAACAAATGATCAAATTTATAACGTAGATGAAACTGGCTCGTTTTTAAGACTGCTACCTGAGAAAACATTCGTAATGAATGATTAAAAAAAACCGCTCCAGGAGGAAAGCTGAAAAAGCACGACTTACTTTTCTCACTTGCACAAATGCGTCTGAAGAACATAAAGTTAGACCTCTCATATTAGGCAAAGCAAAAAACCCTAGGTGCTTTAAGAACTTTACTCTCCCTCTGGATTACGATTATTCAAAAAACGCTTGAATGACTGTGGACATATTTAAGAATTGGTTTTCGAGATGCTTTGTTCCTCAGGTAAGTCAGCGAATATGCAATATAAAAATGTTCGAATTAACTAAATTCGAATATTTTCAGGTGAAAACATTTTTAAAACAAAAAGGTTTACCCGAAACTGCCATTCGGTTATACCCCAAGCCATCCGCCTGCAAAAGATCTACAAACCGATGACGGAAAAATCTTTGTTATTTACACGCCACCAAATGTAACACCCTTGAGTCAGCCAATGGATCAAAATGTTCTTCGACACACAAGACTTTACTACAGGTCAAGCTTGTTGTCGTCAATTTTATCTTCAGAATCTGAAGATCTTTCAAAACTTTTAAAGCGTTTAACAATAAAAGATGCTGTAATAAACCTATCATTAGCATGGAATAAGCTTGAGGTTGACACGATAAAAAAATGTTGGAAAAATATTTTGGATTTCACTGAAAAGAGACTGACTCTGATCCGGGAGAAAACATTCCACTCACCATTTTGAAGGAAAAATACAAAAATAAAATGGAGGAATCGCTCAAAGAAGTTCAGAATTTGTTGACAGAAGTAAACATATACAGTAATATTTATGTATTTCATGAAAAAAATATTTTTCAGGTTGAATATTCAAGAGAGGATATTGTGAAGTGGAATGAAGTAGATGAGCAAAATGATGAAGACGAAGACAATTTAATCAATGACGACTCTGACTATGAAAATGAAAATAATGAAAAGTTGAAAATTAATTTGTCGCAAGCTTTGGACGCATTGAATAAGGCAATTATTTGGAGTGAAAAAAAATATTTTTACAGGAATAAGGCTTTGCAGAAAAGATTAGCTGCAAAAAAAATTCAAAAACAAATCACACAATATTTCCCTAAAATGTAACTGTTTTTTAAATAAAAATATCTTTTTGATTATGAAAACCCCTGGTATTTATTGGTTCACATAATCGAGCATCTGCGGTATTTATCAACATCTGTCTGTCTGTCCGTTAGTAAGCTTGGCACTCAAGAATCACTCATCTGATTTACGTGTTTTTTTTTTTTATAAAATACGTATGTTCTCTGGCCAGGATATATTTTATTACATTAGGTAACATAAGGAATAAGCAGTGACAATAATAGTGAATCAAGTCCACGCGAGCGGAGCCGCTGGCACGGCTAGTCGTAAAATATAATAGAATTTATACTGGCAATATTTTGTTCCATATATTTGTTTTTCTCTAGCGATAGCTATATTTTCTATGCCTCCAGGTTAATAGTAGTTTAATGTAGATCATAAAAAAATCAATTGACCCAGTCCCATAAAAAAATAATATGGTAATAACACATCACACGATAATGCGAGGACGTACTGAGTTAATATCTTTACCGGTTTTTTGAATTCCGACAAGATATTTTTTAGCTAGGTAGGATATTTGCATTTGTTGATTTGTATTTTAATGATAAATTGATTTGGCTACATATAATCTTTGACATTAAAAAGTATACGAAAATAAGCTGGTATTCTAGGGCTTAACATTTCTAATAAGCTCGTTTGTAAACGAACATTTAAACAATGGGATTTTTTATGACAAAAGATAGTTGCTTGTGCCTTATTGTGTTAGTATTTGATCAGATTACTGCTTATTTGAAAATTAAAGTGTTTAACTAGTGATTTTTTGCTCTTGCTTGGTGTCCACTAATCCCATTATCTAGGCTTATCTCTGCTCATCTCCAATTATTTTTCCTTATCTCCCATTATTTCTCCTTATCTCCCATTATCTCACGTTATCTCACCTTATCTCTTATCTAGAGTTATCTCAACTCAGCTCGCAATATTTCTCCTCATCTTCCATTATTTCTCCTTATCTCCCATTATCTCACCATAACTCCCCTTATCTAGACTTATATCTGCTTATCTTCCATTATTTCACCTTATTTCCCATTATTTATACTTATCTCCCATTATCTTACCTTATCTCCCATTATCGAGGCTTATCTCGACTTATCTCCCATTATTTCTCCCTATTTCCCAATACCACACCCTATCTCCCATTATCTAGGCTTATATCGACTTATATAGAACATATGTATAAATTTATAAAAACACGTAAATTGGATAAGTGGTTCTTGAGTGATAAGCGCACGGACAGACAGACGGAGAGCCGTTGCGTTTTATACATATTATAGATTTTTTTTTGATAAATGTTAAGGATTAAAAAAAAAAAAAAACACATAAATCGGATAAATGGTTCTCGGATCATAAGCACACTAATGAACATATAGACAGTCGTTGCGTTTTATATATATTATATAGATTATTTTTAATTTTTTAATATTATATAACCTGACCAGAGAACATATGTACGTATGAATTAAAAAAAAACGTAAATCGGATAAGTGGTTCACGAGTGAAAAGCGCACTAACAAACAGACGGACAGACAGAGGGACGTTACATTATATATATATATATATATATATATATATATATATATATATATATATATATATAAATATATATATATATATATATATATATATATATATATATATATATATATACATATATAGTATTCTTTGTTACATGATATTGTTCCATATTTAATGGTTTAGGCAGCGTATTGCAAGAGAGTGCGCTAGCGGCAAACTATTCTCCGACTTGATTCACTATTATCGTCACTGCTTATTCCTTATGTTACCTAACGTAATAAAATATAGCCTATAACCTGGCCAGAGAACATATGTATATTTAAAAAAAAAGCACATAAATCGGATAAGTTGTCCAGTGATAAGCGCACTAAAGGACAGACAGAAAGACGTTGCATTTTATACATATATATAAAAATACATATATATATATATATATATATATATATATATATATATATATATATATATATACGAGTATATATATATATATATATATATATATATATATATATATATATATATATATATATATATATATATATATATATATATATATATATATATATATATATATATATATATATATATATATATATATATATATATATATATATATATATATATATATATATATATATATATATATATATATATATATATATATATATATATATATATATATATATATATATATATATATATATATATATATATATATATATATATATTGTAACATTCATTTTTTCCTAGATTTTAAGAGCATGTAATGTTACTAATTTTTGGCTTTGTAATTTACTTTTTTTTCATTTTTGTATCGAGCAGTGTATTTCGCTTAATTTCTAGCCGCTCATAGTACAGTGTGCAGTGCGGGTTTCCGACCGAATTTATTCAATTCGTGGTACCTCGCGATTGGTCAAATGTTTGTTTCCGGAGTTGGGTTCCGGCGTGGCCATTTTAGAGACAGAGTTCTCACGGCTTATTTAAGGGTCTGCAGAACGCAGATCGAGGCTTTTTTCCATCGAGCCGCAGAGAAGGCTTTTTCCCATCAAGCCGCTGCCGAGGCTTTTTTCCCATCAAGCCGCCGCCGAGGTTATTTCCAACATGTAGTGGCAGAAGGCTGTTCTGCAACCAGTAGCGGTAGTTGGCTTTTCTCCGATCAAGCCGCAGCCAGGCTTTGTCCATCCAGCCGCAGTAGAGGCTTCGTGAATTTTATTGAGAGCCAAGTCGAGTACGAGAGTTCTTCAACGTGAAGCCGTAGTGGGCTTTGTTTTTTTTAACATGAAGTAGCCGTTGTAGGCTCTTCTCGTCATGAAGCAGTACCGATAAGTTAGTGATGGAATGTGTGAAAGCGGTTTTAAGTGTTCAATTTATGGCCTAGAAGCCCGTAGGAAAACCGTAAGTCACCAAAATATACATCAGTAGACCTATTTCCCGCATATAAGTGATTTAACATCGAATCGAACTGATAAATCGTGAAGTGAGCGTCACGAATTTTCAATATCGGGTGTAGCAAAATTTTAAAAGTAAAATGTCTAATTTAAGAACTTTATTTAGTAATAACTACCTTTAAGGCTAGAGTTTTTGTAATTACTAAACTGCAAGAGTTAGAACTTTTAATTTAAATCATTAATAAATTTTCTTTTTGTTGATTAAAGCTAGTGTCTCACTGTATACCTATCTTACTTTTCAGGATAAAAGGGTTGTACCAGACAAATTCTTTATCTTAACAACTGCATAACACTTCAGTATTTTTTCATCTTTTTAGCTGAAAGTAGATCCTTTCTATTTTAAAATGAATGGTGCCCAAAAATTAGTACAACCGAAATTTTTTTAACAACGATAGAAACTAATTCCAAAAAGACGTACAACAATTATCTCTTACCCATATTACTCTACCAAGAAAAACTGAGCTAGTGTATGTTTAATTTCTTTAGTTATTTTAAAATCAGTATTCACTCAATTCATTCTCAGAAATTAAAACGGGGCTGTAAAAGGTGCGCCTCAAGGTGCAGGCGAAGTGAAAATTGACACCCCACAAATTGACGCTGTCAATTCGCGGGCAAGTTAACAGGTTACAAAATGGCGCTGCCATCGTTTTGGGGCTTTTGGAATTTTCTTTTAGATTTTACAGGGTTCAGTGTACTAGCTTTTGAACAAAGTAAAAGATTCTAACTTTTGATATAATTTTGCTCTATTTCATACTATTTATTAAACGAAACTACACTATAGTAATAAGACAAAAGCAGGAAATTTGAAGGATTAATTATTTCAGTTTATTTGATGGTGTTATAGATATTTGAATTTTGTTAATTGATCCTAATTTAAGAATTTCCTCCTTTTCTTAAAAGCTACCTTTATAGTTCAGATTGGCGGATGCGCTGGTCTATTCAAATTTTGTACTTGGGAATTTATTTATCTTTTAAAGGCGATGTTAGAAAAAAAAACTGTACGTTTTTGCACACTTATTTTTTGCATGAATGTTTAAAATACTTTGCTTATACGGAACGGTATTTAGAGATTTTTTGTTGAAAATTTTTAAAATATTTAGTAAAGAAATTTTAATATAGAGAGGTACTTAGAAATTTTTCTAAATTGTTGAAAATTTTCAGGATATTTGGTAAAGAAGTTTACATATTTAAGATATCTTTACATATTTCGTATTTTGACTGTTAGAGAGCACAGAAGAAATACTTTTACGATTTTTAAACAATTCTTTTAAATTTTTTTACTTAAATCCATTGGCATGGAAGCTTCCAATTTTAAAGTCAATCACCTGTTGGAATATGAACTCTGAATTATGCATTAATCATTTCTAGCTAATTTTTCACAGTAAGGTCACTAGTCTAGAGGATTCTAGAGACGTAGACGACCAAACAATATTCCCATAAATCTGATTGGACTAAATGGTTGCAAAGAGTTTCTAATTTTTTTAAGTAATAAATAATTCTCTAGTTAAAATTCCTGTCTCTCTAAATAGTCACATATCTCTTTTATTCATGCATAAGTATTTAGATAACAGGCCGCATATAAAGATAAATCTGTTAGGTGTTGACTGCTTCATTACTAGACTCTGGCGTAAATACATCAGTAATAGGTCAGAATGGTTTAAAATTTTTAAATTGTTTAGGTATAAAAATATGCTATGTCTAAAATAGAAGTGTTACCTCGGCAGATGGCAACCCCAAAGAGTTTCAAGTACGGTCGAGTTGCTGCTAGTCTGCAGTGGTTATAGTTTTTTACCTTTCTTTATCACACAAGTGTCTTTTAGGATGTGATTTTCCACAAAAATTCGGAATTTTAGTAAATTTTATTGATAACTCGTGGTATCCACAGTCACGCGAAGTTAATTTTCATATAAATTCTACGGTTAATTACCCTTTTCAAGTCATAGCGGCCGATTTAGTAGGTCCATTTCCACGTTCAAAACAAGGAAATAAATGACTTTTCGTAATTTCTTGCTAGTTAACAAAGTATACCGTGTTATTTCCTTTGAAAAGCTCTAAAGCTGAATGCTTTTTGAAAATTTAGAAAACGATATTTTTCTAATCCACGGAGTTTCATCGTTTTCGATATGCGATAACGGTACTCAGTTTACTTCTAAGTGTTTTAAGAGCTTAAGTGAGACATAGTTTTAACATACGTTTCAATCCCGTGTGCCCTCTACAATATAATTTCGTTGAAAGTAATAATTGTTGATTCACGTGATAATTCGGGATAAAGGAATTTCAAAGATTCAAACACGAATTAACCGGGATTACACCGTCTTTCTTAGTTTACGGCAGACATATACCTCCATCCCGATTGTATTATAAAAATTTTGGATATGAATGTCAGTTTTGACAGCGAAATAATTCCTTATAACAAGGATGCGTACGCGGAAAATTTAAAAGGGTTTAAAAGATATTTTCACAAATGCGCGTAGTGGGATACATAAGGCTTATGAACGAAACAGTAAGTCGTATAACCTTAGAAAAAGGGATGTTTCCTTTAATATAGGTGATCACGTTTGGCGGAAAAATAAAATTCTTTCCAGTGCAGTTGATAAATTCACATCCGAGTTAGTACCTAAGTATGTGCATTGCGTGATAAGAGAAAAGATTTCAGATTTAGTTTATGGTTTGGTTAATTTAAATGCGTCTAAAGTAGGACAATGGCATATTATAGACTTAAAACCATTCAATAGACCTAACCCTAAGGAAAGTTTGTCAGAAGAATGATTTATATTTATATTTACATTATCTTAATTGCCCAATATGATTTTTATTTTATCTTTTTTGATGTTGCTCTGTAGAGGTGACGACCTCGTTCTTTGACTTTTATAAAAGTTGAACAGAGTATAGCTTACTTTTATTATTTTTTGCTAAGGTTTTGGGTATTGGCCATATCCAAACTTAGGTTGATTGAGGTTGATGTTTAGCATCAACTCAGTTTTTGCGAGCTTGCGACAAAGTCACACTAAAGATATATCATATGACTGGTATGTCGGTGGTCGCGAGATTTGATTTGATTATGACCCCAAATAATAGCCAGTTCTTGACACTTGGGAGCGAAATCTTGATAAGAGGCAATCCAAAGTGATCTTGAGTTTGGACAAGCGCAAGATGTAGCTCGTGTGGTACGATGATGAGTCAAAAGATTTTATGAGCAATTACAAAGTTTGTTACCCGAGTGGGTGTATTTTTATTACCTCAATGATATATTTTGGATGCAATTAAGAGTAAATCGATTTTGGTTTATCCAGTTAGTCTAAAACTCGGATTATTTTTATTTAGATTTTCTTCTGAATTAACAAGCTGAGGGTACTTTTTATTTTTTTTAGGGTCGTTTAAACGTTACCTTTGAGTCACTAATTTTTTTATGGTTTTATTTTGTATAGACTCATAGGTGTACACGTTAAACTTTTTTGTTTCACTATCAGGCGGATGGAAAATTGAAGTCTTGCAGGAGGCTGATCATTTACAGGAGATGAGAGCAAAGTAAGACAGTCATTTCACAAAGAAGTGATCAAAATCTGATACCGAGATGAGAACCTTGTTAAGAGAGGCTAAGCGCAGTGAAGGAAGATTCCTAACCGAATTTTTAGATTTTCATAAGATAATTCTAGAAGTTTGGGCTGACAGAAAACGGTTATGCCTGATACCTGTAGCAGTTTCTTCTAGAGGCTATTATCTGGGGAGACGATTAACACCATGATCGAATATTTTTACTGTCAACGATGTTTTCTTCTTGTTCCTGATTCTGTTGAAAAAAGTCATCTTCAATATTTTTTTATTTTGCCACAGAAAAGTTAAGAAATTTTCCCTTCGATTAGATTTTTGTAAGCTCATTTTCGCTTTTTGGAGAAATTTCAGTTTGAAGCTTGGTTAAGTTAACCTTGCAAACCTTTTAGGTTGCATCCCATAAGTTATTTGTTTATACAGGCTGTGATACATCGGGTGCTAACCAATGCCGTTACGACGTTTGGCAGGGAGTTAGTCTTCCTGAGGAACAGACGGATTGGAAGGGTAGTCTATGGGGGGCATACGTTTGACCTTTGGGACCTTTAAGAGGTTTTGTTACTCAATGGTTATTTCTATATGAGCCAAAGGATAGCCTAGCTACTGTAGTCGACCTCAGCTCCAATTAGCCTATTAGTGGTGACAAGCTGTTGGCAGTAGTGTGTTTCGGAACACCCTATTGATTAATTTTTTTGACTTATGGTGGTGTGGTAGACACCGTTTTAGTTTAGTGGATGCTATAATCTACTCCCTTTTTTTGGTGGACACCAGGGTCACCATTTCTGTATTTTATTCCCTCCACCTTTCAGTATATCGTGGTGGGGTGTTTGTCTCCTGTTATGTGGGATGGATTAAATGTTTTTCGTTGTTGTTCTAGGGCGAGACCAGTACACGAGGGTTCTTCATGCAACTTGAAGAAGCGCAATGCTGGTTAAATTTTATATCTCTGTGTAGCCACCCTGAAGAATGACGGAGGGCGTTTTTTCCGGCTCGTGTTTCTAGGCAGATTTGCCACTTTGGTGCGATGTGCCGAAGATTTGTTTAGCTTTTGCTAAGAGCTTTGGCCAAGCTCGATATGGAGTTGTCATAACCAAGAGTTTGGGATTTGAACTCCTGTATATATTTCTGAATATATTTCGGTGTTTATTGGTTGCCTGAGAGCATGTGCTCAAAATGTGTGATTTTGAGTCGTTTTGTTTATGGACTCCTATATACAAAATTGTGATTTTAGGGAGGTCCTATTTCGAGACTTGCTGTCTCATATAGTTATTTTGGGAATGTTTCCTTGAATGTTAGTTGCGTACGGACTAATCATTCTGTTCTTAGTGAACATTGCTTTTTAAAGCAGGATCATTCAGTTTGGTGAATTTTAGCTTTTATAGCTATTCACTGTGTTTAGGGTGAATTTTAGCTTTTATAGCTATTCACTGTGCTTATAGTGATATTGTTAGCTTTTATAGCTACTCACTATGTTAATGGCGAGATTGTTCTTTTAGAACGCGGACTTTGTGTAGTCGAGGACTATTTACAGAGTGTTTTCTTGGCGTTGAGCCGATGTTTTTTCTGGCGATATACCAGAGTGTTTTCTTGGCGATGAGCCGATGTTTTCTGGCGATGTACCAGAGTGTTTTCTTGGCGGAGAGCCAATGTTTTTTCTGGCGAAGTACCGGAGTGTTTTGTTGGCGATGAGCTGACGTGTTTTCTGGTGATCAACCAGAGCGTTTCCCCTGGCGTTTTTTTGCATGTCTGGATGTCTCAGGACGTCGACATTGCGCGATGTAGCGTTTATTTCTCTAGCGATTTTTGCATGTCTGGATGTCTTAGGACGTCGACATTGCGCGATAGAGTGCGATTATTTTCTGAGTGCGACTAGTAATGATACTAGATTTGGAATGTTCTCTTAGCGGTGAGCTAGAGCATTGGTGGCGATTTTTCCCGAGCGTTTGTCTGGAGTTTCATCCAGATGTTTTTTTTAGCCTTGTGCTAAATGGTCTTACAAGACTTTTTCTTTTTAGTGTTAGTGTTTGCACTAGAATCATTTTTTTATTTTTCTTTATTCAAGAATTTCCTAAATTTCTTTTACTGAAATAGAAAATTTTCTGACAATCCTTAAACTATTTTAAGGGGAGTGTTCATATTTTGTTTTAGTTTAATTTTTTTGATTTAGACAAGAGTCTAGATAAAGTTATTTTTTTTTGTTTTGGTAACAATAACAGAGCTGATTCTTTTATATAAGAAAACCGCCATTGTTACTCTGGAAAGGTATTTCTTATGTTCATGCAAGGATTTTTATTTACTTTTTGATATACTTAACCTTAGTGCTTAATTAAGTCAAGTCTAGTTATAAGATTCTTGTGTTCATGCAAAGATTTTCATTTGGTTTTCATTGTACTTAATATTAGTGCTTAATTAAATTAAGTCTAGTAGTAAGGTCCGAAGATTGTAATTTTGTTTTAAGTTTTGACCTTAGTATTAAGTGATAGTGTACCACTTTGTACCTTTTTTTGATGAATAGGCTTAGTTTAATAGACTAGTGTAGTCTATTTCTTTTTGGAAGGGGGTAAATGTAACATTCATTTTTTCCTAGATTTTAAGAGCATGTAATGTTACTGATTTTTGGCTTTGTAATTTACTTTTTTTTCATTTTTGTATCGAGCAGTGTATTTCGCTTAATTTCTAGCCGCTCATGGTACAGTGTGCAGTGCGGGTTTCCGACCGAATTTATTCAATTCGTGGTACTCGCGATTGGTCAAATGTTTGTTTCCGGAGTTTGGTTCCGGCGTGGCCATTTTAGAGACAGAGTTCTCACGGCTTATTTAAGGGTCTGCAGAACGCAGATCGAGGCTTTTTTCCATCGAGCCGCAGAGAAGGCTTTTTCCCATCAAGCCGCTGCCGAGGCTTTTTCCCATCAAGCCGCCGCCGAGGTTATTTCCAACATGTAGTGGCAGAAGGCTGTTCTGCAACCAGTAGCGGTAGTTGGCTTTTCTCCGATCAAGCCGCAGCCAGGCTTTGTCCATCCAGCCGCAGTAGAGGCTTCGTGAATTTTATTGAGAGCCAAGTCGAGTACGAGAGTTCTTCAACGTGAAGCCGTAGTGGGCTTTGTTTTTTTAACATGAAGTAGCCGTTGTAGGCTTTTCTCGTCATGAAGCAGTACCGATAAGTTAGTGATGGAATGTGTGAAAGCGGTTTTAAGTGTTCAATTTAAGGCCTAGAACCCCGTAGGAAAACTGTAAGTCACCAAAATATACATCAGTAGACCTATTTCCCGCATATAAGTGATTTAACATCGAATCGAACTGATAAATCGTGAAGTGAGCGTCACGAATTTTTAATATCGGGTGTAGCAAAATTTTAAAAGTAAAATGTCTAATTTAAGAACTTTATTTAGTAATAACTACCTTTAAGGCTAGAGTTTTTGTAATTACTAAACTGCAAGAGTTAGAACTTTTAATTTAAATCATTAATAAATTTTCTTTTTGTTGATTAAAGCTAGTGTCTCACTGTATACCTATCTTACTTTTCAGGATAAAAGGGTTGTACCAGACAAATTCTTTATCTTAACAACTGCATAACACTTCAGTATTTTTTCATTTTTTTAGCTGAAAGTAGATCCTTTCTATTTTAAAATGAATGGTGCCCAAAAATTAGTACAACCGAAATTTTTTTAACAACGATAGAAACTAATTCCAAAAAGACGTACAACAATTATCTCTTACCCATATTACTCTACCAAGAAAAACTGAGCTAGTGTATGTTTAATTTCTTTAGTTCTTTTAAAATCAGTATTCACTCAATTCATTCTCAGAAATTAAAACGGGGCTGTAAAAGGTGCGCCTCAAGGTGCAGGCGAAGTGAAAATTGACACCCCACAAATTGACGCTGTCAATTCGCGGGCAAGTTAACAGGTTACAATATGTATATATATATATATATATATATATATATATATATATATATATATATATATATATATATATATATATATATATATATATATATATATATATATATATATATATATATATATATATATATATATATATATATATATATATATATATATATATACATACACCGCTAGTTGAATATGTCTACCATCTCGAAATGGCGACGCTTGAACTTCACTTTCATATGGGTGAACAGGCTGCACTCACAGGGTGCGAAATCAGGCGGATAAGGAGAGTGGGGGATGACAATGGTGGAATTTTTCATCAAAAACTATTGTGTACAGAAAACTTTTTTTCACTTTTACGCTTATCGCCAGTCTTCTTTATCTGTTTTTAACCACCAATCCGGAGATTTACAAGGTATCCGCCGTTGGGTTCTTCCGATCATAAACTACTTTCGACATCGAGTCTCCTACCAGTCAATGACAGAGAGGCGCCTAAACCGCGCAAGATTTGGCATTACAATTCTGCTAAATGGGAAGATCTCGCGGAATATTTTCGAACTTTCCCTTGGTTAGATGTTTGTTTTCGATCCGACGACCCATCTGACTGCCCCAGGGAGGTTTCCGATGTTATCTTAGCTGGTATGAAAGCTTACATTCCATTTTCGAAGAAATGTCCTTCTAACGGCAACGGCGGTTTGACCGAAAATGCAAAGAAGCTGTTGCTTCTAAATATCTTGCCTACCGACAATAGCGTGAAAATCTTAACTCTATAAATCGTAACACCTTTATTCGTGCCCGGAACAGATGCAAAGAAATTATCGACAAAACCAAGGAGGCACATAATCAGCGAATTAGAAACAAACTTCTCGCTTGTCCCAACAATTCCAGGTCCTTTGGTCAGTCACTAAGGCAATTGGTCAAAATTTCACCAAATCCACCATACCACCACTCACACGGCTGGATAGTTCTATTGCAACGACACCTGTCGAGTGAGAAAGCAAACTTGTTGGCCGAACTGTTTGCTTCACATTCTACTGCCGATTTCCAAGGAAAAACACCACCTACTATTCCCATAGTGCAGTCAAGGATGCCCCATGTTGTCTTCAAACAGCGTATCATAAAACTTATTTTAATGAAGCTACACACCAAAAAAGCTTCTGGCGCTGACGGAATACCTGCCATAGTTCTCAAAAAGTGTGCAAGGGAACTAACACCAGTTTTCTGTAGACTTTTCAACCTGTCCTACAAAAAGGGAATATTTTTTCTTCCTGCTGAAAATGTGCCACAGTTCAGCCGATACCTAAAAAAGGCAAGAAGAGCTTGCCAAACAACTACCGACTAGTCGCATTTCGCTTTCAATAATATCGAAAGTCATGGAAAAGGCTATCAATCAGCATCTTCTAAAATACCTTGAAGGCACGAAAGTTCTGTTTGTGGCTCTCATGTTTCCTCAGAGAGCGTTCTTTACGAGTCGCAGTCGACGGATTTCTTTCTAACACCTTTACTGTTAACGCCGGTGTGCCCCAAGGCTCCATACTGTCTCCTACTCTCTTTCGCATTTACATTAACGATCTGCTAGAAAAGACCGGGAATCCAATCTACAGCTTTTCAGATGACAGTACACTTATCTCTTCATTTACTTTGAACGCTCGGACATCGACTGCTCAGGCGAATATCCGCAGACAGCAGGAAGTCATTTAACTTAACAAAGACCTGGAAGTAATTCTATCTTTGTGGTGACAATAACCAAGTGGAATTTAACGCTACAAAAACCCAGGCAGTTTTTTCTAAAAAAGTTAACGTTGCTGAACGCGACATAGTTATGTCAGGGCACTCCATTCCCCTAGCATCGTCACTCAATTTATTGGGCGTTAATTTAGGAGCAAATATGTCCTGGCATGAACATGTTGCAGGCATGGCAAGGAGAGCTTCTCAAAAGTTGGGAATATTATTTCGAACCAGAAAGCTTTACACTCCACAAGAACTGTTATTTCTTTACAAAGCTCAAATTCGACCAACTATGGAATACTGCTCCCATGTTTGGGGCTCCGCTCCCAAACATACACTGCATTTGTTGGATTCTGTTCAGAGAAGGGCTGTTCGTCTGACTGGAGACCTAGAACTGACCGGCGGCCTTGATTCGCTGGAACCTCGAAGAACGGTTAGCGACTCGACTCTATTTGACAAGTATTTTAATGGAGAGTGTTCGAAGGATGTAGCCCGCTTAATTTCTCCCAGAGCGGTACTTGTTAGAAGTACACGTCGCGCTGGTACTTCACATCCGTATGAGGTTCACCTTGTTACTCCCCGTACAACGCTTTTCGAGCAGTCCTTTATATGGAGAACATCATCCCTTTGGAATGGCTTACCCAGGACTGTGTTTCCAACCGAGTACAATTTACAGCGATTCAATAACAACGTGAATCGCTTTTTCTGCACACCCGTCGCTCCTGTAGAGCTTTAGAGACTTTCCTGCAGCACGTGTGCAAGATCCATAAAAAAAATCACTCATTACTGATCTTAGAATTCCCAGTGGAAAATTATTCGGTAGTCGAATAATCATCCGATTACTAAAATTGTACCCAGTTTTTGAAATTTGTTTTCCTACCTTGCTGCCAAAAAAAAAATTTGAACTATGATTTTCTTTTCTTAGGTCATGGTCCTATAGTATATGTAATTTTTTAAACGTTATTTTTTTTTAGATGCCAGCGAGGCCCACAACACAGGGCAAAGTGTCAACTCAAGCTCGGGTGTTCTGATGGTAGGGCCCAATTTTCGAGTGGGCAGAAAAATCGGCAGTGGTAATTTCGGAGAGGTCAGACTAGGTAAAAACCTGTACACTAAGGAACATGTCGCCATTAAGATGGAGCCATTGAAATCGGAAGCTCCGCTACTGCATTTGGAGTATAGATATTATAACTTGCTTGGTAGCCATGGTAAGTAGGTCATCATTAAGGAAACTCAAATATGAAGGTGAAAAACTTTAAAATATGCGCATAAATATGCAAATAATTTTCTCAAAATATGCACATACATGTTGTAAATATGCAGTAAAAAAAATCGAAATAGACTTGAAAAATGTAAATTTATTGTTTCACATTACATGATACGAGTACTATACAATTGTAGCAATAAAAACCCAATTTTAAATTTTCAACATACAGGGCGAATGAACTAAATCTAAATATAATATTATACAAAGTAAAAAATAAATATAAATAATAATGTATTTTATTACTTTACTTAAAGATGAACATATAATAATAATAATAATGTAGGTACATATTATAAAAATGTATTTACGTAGTAAACAGCATAATAAAACATACATTTTAAATTTGATACATACAGGGCGATGCAATTAAGTAAGCGGAAATATGTAAATATTGCAAAAGACAGGGTCGCCGTTAGTTATAAAAACAATAAACTACTAAATGTTTCTCAAAATTCTCCATTAAAAAGTTTTGTCTTCTATCGTTGTATAAAAATTTATAAATTGAGAAACTCCTTTCCACATCGACTGATGTAATAGGGGCGTTTTTAAAATTATTTAATAGCATAGGATCTAAATCAATGGAATCAGTAAAATTCCCCTCTAAAACATTAGCTACTTGGCTGACAAATTGAAACCCACTATTTTTTTCCATAACATTCCGAAATTTTTGAAAAATTTTGCTCCTAATTTTACCTGCGACTTTTTCAAAAGCGACCTCACATTGTTTTATTAGTTGAACACTTCGGATTAATGGCAAATTAGATTCCTCCATTTTAGTTATGGTTTTAGAAACAAAGCTATAATTTGTTTTAAGAAAAGAAAGTTGTTGTTTTATCTCCTTGTTTTTGTATAATCGTTGTTTAAGTTCTGTAAGGGATTGGGAAGATTCGTCTAATAATTCCGCAATAGACCATCTAGTTGACAGAAGTTGTCGCAATAAAAAAATGTTGCTTCCAACCAAGTGCCCCATCTTGTAATAACAGGCTGAGGAGGAAGAGGAGTGTTTGGTAGTTTTTCTTTGTAGAACTGAATCCTTAAAGGCGCTTTAAGGAAGATTTTCTTCATGTTAGAAATTAAGCTATTCACAAGCGGAAAATGATTCCTAATTTCCTCAGCAACCCTATTTAAAGCATGAGCGAGACATGTTACATGTATTAAGTTTGGATAAAAAAATTTCAAATTTTGCCCGGCCTTTATCATGTACGGTGCTGCGTCTGACAATAAAAGCAACAAATTATCTCCTGGAACAGGCGTAGGAAGAAAAAACTTCGATAGTTCCTTTCGAACAAATCTGGCCACTGTCAATGCATTTGTTTTTCTAACTGTTTGGAAGCAATCAGGTAAGATTTTGGCAAAATATCGTCGCTAAGAACTCCAATCAATAAATGCGCAATATACCGTCCTCTTGAATCGGTAGTTTCATCAATACATATGTAAAAATGTTCGTTGCGAATTTTACCTTTAATTTCCTCAATTACCTGTGAATACAAGGAGCTTACGTCGTTTCTCCGTATTGTTATTTCACCTGGGATATTAAATTTGCAGTACTTCTGGAGGAAGGAAGTAAAGTTTTGATTACGTAGCTTCGATAACGGAATGTTTGATGAATTGCACGGCATAGATCTCGGCTAAAGATGTCTTGTTCATTTAGCTCTTTATTTTTGTACGTTGGTTGGAAACATTGCATTAATGTGTGTTGTAGCCTATCTACAGGTTTCGTCTTACTCAATTTGGCAATATGGCAAGCAGTTTTCACGTGTTGCTCTATTTGAAATTTTTTATCGCATGGTATCTGCAATAAAAAAAAGAAAATTTAATTAAAATCCCAAGGAAAAAATTCAAACAAAATAACTTAAATAACATTGAAAATAGCATCAACGGCAAAATCCTGACAAAAATTTCGTAATGTTTAAATATTAAACGAAAATGAAATACCCTGTATATTCAATAGGTATTCAAAAATTATACTTACAATTTTAACACATGCAGAACAGTAGATTTTTCCCATATCTATTCTTAGTTCTTTGTATGGTTTAATCCACACTAACACACTACTGGCTTTGGGCATTTCACTGTAGTAAAATACGACTCACAAGATAAAAAGCACAAATCGACGTAACCACTTTAAAAGCACAACCAAAAATGAAATCTAATAATACAAGTATGCTCTGATGGCCGTGTGGGGTTTACTGACTGGTTTTTACTGACTATAAGATAATAAAATTTATTTGGGGAAAACCACCGGCGCGGCGGCGGCGACCTAAACATTGACCCTTATTCCGAAAAATGAATGAAAATGCCTGCCAAAGACCTATATTATTATAAATTCCTTCAAATATGCACATATATGCTATTTTTAAAGCATTTATGCAAATATTTAGAAAAATGCATATAATATGCAATATATGCGCTTTGCATATTTGGGTGTCCATAGTCATCATAATAAGATTAGTTTAATCAGTCTAAAAAATAGTAATTTTAGTAAAATACATTGTTAGTCTGTGTGTGTGTGTGTGTGAGTAAGTTTAATTAATATTACACATGTGTTAAAATTCTAAATTTCTTGAGGTAAAGCCTTTTTCATTGGGGACTGGCTAATCTGGGGGCACGGTAGTGCCCCTGCCAAGTCGAGCAGAAATCCTTTTCTCGAAGCCACTCACGGCACTTTCGACCCCCCTGTAACTTCGTTGTGGATAAAGCTACAAGCCTGAATTTTCAGTGACCAAGAGGACATACTATACTAGCTATATTCCTAAATTACCTACTATTTATACCTTATACTTTACGAACTATCGCCAGTCGAAGTTCTTTAATTTTGTCACTGACACGCTCACCGATCATCAAAATTCTAAAGTACTTCTAGCAGACACACAAACTTCAAATTTTGAATTTAGTTAGTGTTTAGCCTATAAAGGAAGGAAAAACTGAAACATCCCGAAATTTCAGTCCCGTTTTCTAAATTGTACAGTCACTTATGCGAAAAAAGAGGGTCAACCTCGGAATGAGAGATAATAAGGTGTAAACTTGTATTAACCTTTATTTTGGCATTCTAAAAGTTGTCTCAAAAGTCTCATAAAATCTCGTGTCCGCGTCTTAAGTTATTCAAAGTCAAAGGTCACAAAAATCGGTTTCTCGCAAATATCTCGCTTCCTATGGTTTCAATGATATTTATATTTATTATGGAAATTGTAGAGCATAAAATTCTCTACAAATTTTGTTCTAAACATTTTTTTATACGCTTAACCGTTTTTGAGATAGAGCGCGGAGAGCGCGCAGCGCTTAGCCATACATAGCATAATGCAAGGTCAACCGTGAGTCCCGATAAATAATACGTCGTATAAAGTTAATTAATCACTAAAAAATCCATAATTATGAATAATTTGTATTATTTATTAATTAATATATTATATTTAATAATATTTTTCATTTATCAAATATATTCGTTTAATAATACTTACCTACTTAGTGTAATTAAAAAATTGTTAAGTGAAATACTTTAAGTATATTTTAATTATAAAAACGTATGAAGATGATGCTTCCATGACAGCAGGGCTAGAAGAGAATATAGTTATTAAAATAGGAACAAAAGTCATGTTAAGAAGAAATATTGACGTGAGTCTTGGCTTAGTCAACGGTTCTATCGCTATAGTACAAGGAGTAAAGGTTGATCCTGAAAATACAAATTAAATAAAAAAAAATACATATTACATGTAATAATGAACATCTTTACGAGCTTGGTCTAGTCAAAACTAAATTTGAAATTATTAATAGAGCTTATGTTCATCGCTAACAGTTTCCGATATGTATAGCCTATGCTATTACTAGACACCGGATTATATGCAACATAAAAATCTTGAAATATGCATGCATGAAAGTGCTTAAAATATGCCTGAAAAGGGTCAAAATATGCAATATTAAATAATAATAAAAGTAGTAATTTTTAGTTTTTTATTTCAAAATCAGCATAAAATTAACAAGTTATCGACGATGTTTAAATTTAATTAACAATTATTTAACATTTTTTTAAAATTATTTAACATTTGTATTCTTGTACACGTAAATAATAAGGTATTGTTCCAAATGTTGGGTAGTAAGATTGTGTCTTCGATCACTTAAAATATTTTTATAAGTGGAAAAAGACCGTTCCACATCCACTGAGGTAACTGGGCAGTATTTGAATTTGGGTGCTATGTTAGCACTTAATGTTTCTGGCAAAAGTTCACCCGTACCATTCATAAAACAATCAATTTGACACAAAGGTTCAAAGCCTGGGTTATTACACAAAATGTTTTCAAACTTTTCTTTAACTCTACGCGGGAATACATCTGGCAATGTGACGTTTATTTGACGGATTTTATTCATTAACTGAATTGATTCGGTCAACGCCAAACCTCGAGTTTCAAGCTTTTTAATACCCGCAGGTATGTGGGAAAAGTGAGTGCTAATCAAAGCTATGTTTTTTTTAATATCAGAATCGTTAAATGCTTCCTTGGATTGACGAACTGCTATAGCCTCTGCACTATCGAAGTCATTTACTACACCTTTGATGGCCTCGAAATGTTCACTGTAAAATAGTACAGCTTCAATCCAAGTTCCCCATCGAGTTACCACTGGTTCGGGAGGTGAAGGCACATTTTTCTTTATAGGCGTTATTGCGAGCAGGTGCCTTAAGAAACACTTTCTTTGCTGATGAAATCAGTTTATTTACATTTCCAAACGTGGATCGTACTTCTTCAGCGAGTTGATGGACACCGTGAGCAAAGTACGTGACATGAATTAAATTTGGATAAAATACTTGGAGGACTTTGGCTGCCTTGATCATATAGGGAGCAGCATCTAAGAGAAATATTAACACTCTTTCATCTGCAGAAGATTCAGGAAATATTTTTTTAATACCCTCATTCACAAATCTGGCGATCGTAGAATGATTTGCCTTGTCAAGTTCTTTGCAGGCCATCAAATAGGAAGAAGAAGGCTCTAATCTTAATGCACCCACAATTAAATTCGCAATATAGCGACCACAACTGTCGGTAGTTTCATCAGCTGAAATCCAAATAATGTCATCCTTAAGTTCATTACGCATTTTTTCCAGAACGTGTTGGTAAATTGTTGGTACATAATTTTTACGCAGTGTTGATTAGTCTGGTATTTTTTGATTCAAGCAATATTTTCGTAGAAAATCTTTGAATGTAGAATTTGTAAGTTTATGGAGAGGATATTACTTGCAAGCAATGCTTCACATAAATCCATGCTAAAGTGGTTTTTTTGTTTGCCTATAGAAGTGGAATCACTGCTACTTGCTGCTGTTAAAAGTTGTTGTCGTGGGCCTTTTTTTTTTGCGATCCTGCGATATGAAGACTTGTCTTGACATGCTGGTCAATTTGAAACTTTTTTGTGCACGAAACATTTTTCTCGCAAACTCGACAATATAAAACATTTCCGTCGTATGTAAATGTTCCAGGATAATCAGCTACCCACGAAGAGACACTTTTTTTTGCGGGTGGCATGGTACACGTTGAACTTTAACAGAACACGTTAAAAATTGCAAAAAGACTACACTGATGCAAGCATATCAACAATAATGTTAAAACTGATATCTTGTTTTAGAACAAAAATTCGTCTTCGAGGAAATTGTTTATGTGATCCACGCTCAAACAAATATTCTTAGAAACTAACTACTTATCACTTAATATCCCGACCAAGAAACAAAGGAATAAAATACCGTCGTAATTTTGGGTATTCCCTTGGCACTATAACCTAATCGATGTTTAGACTATTACAGGTAATGTTCCGGCGATAAGATCGGTTCCAGACGGCGACATTAGCAATACCCTGAGCAATTCAATTGCCTAGTAATACCAAGAAATATTGTAAATATAGGAAAAATATGCATTTGGGTAAAATATGCAATAATCGGTGAGAATGGTCTAAATATGCAAATGCATATGAAAATATGCAAATGCATATAATCCGGTCTCTAGCTATTACCATACACAAAAGTCTAAACAGTACACTGATGGACATCGGTTCTTCAGTGTTCACACGCGGTCAAGCATACGTGACACTTTCGAGAGTGACAAGTCTGGGCGGATTACATTTAATTAATGTCGACTTCGGTAGTACCAAAGCTCAGGAGTCCGCAATCGTTGAATATAATCAACTAAGAAGCACTTATCGTCCAGACTTGTCAAAAATTGTTACATCATAACCTTTGAGAAAAACCAATAGAGACAGGGAGTGGGCTTTAAGAAAATCCATAGCTGACGTACAAGAAATATTATCTGAGAAGAAAAAAAAAGATGACTACCTACAAAAAGAAATGAGATCCCATCAAAAACATAAAATGTAAAAAATACCAAGTCTCGCAAGGCAGTCCTTCCACCACAAAAAGTTGTGAGATCTCATGTAAAACCAAGTTAGTTATTTTAGTTAGTATATGTGGAAGCACCTATTCAACAACTTTGTCATAAATTGTTATCTATTTAGTTACCTACCAACATTTATAGTGACCGTATCAATATTAGACATCTTTATTTCTATAATGAATATAATGACTTGACAATCGCACGGCAACATAATCACATAAGAATAATCTACTATTTAAAATACTTTATTCTTAAGTGCACTGTTTAGACCAGAGGATCCCAAACTTTTTTTTCTCGTAGACCACTTTCAAAATTTTACTGGTTTCGGTGGACCCCCTGCTGCTACATTTCTACCATATTCCCAAAACTCGTCAAAAAATGTGAAGATTAGATCTAACGATGGAAATTTGCGTCGTGGCTGAGTTCCAACCCTAAATTCGGAGTGGTAAAAATAAAAACAAAAATAATATATTTTCTTGTGTTCTATTTATTAAAATAATATGATTACAGACTTAATAGAATTAAAATTAAACATTAATAACGTACCGTAACTTCGACAATGCAAATCAACAATTAAAAAAAATAGTCATAATTTTAATGGGAGGGATGTACTTGATGGATTGATAGCAAATTATTAATATTTGGCTTCAGTTTTATAAGGAATAACCGCAATTCTGTGATCTTCAATCTGCTTCTTTTTTTTGTTGATAGGTTTGTAACGACACTAAAACTTTTTTCGACAAGGTATGACGAGGGAAACGCTATCAAAAGTTTTCTCGCACTTTTCCACAGCCCCGGATATTTTTCGGGTACTTCTGCCTGCAGCCAAAATGTTTGATAGCCTTTTTAAATTTCACCTTCAGCTCCTCATTGGTGCTAAGCTCGGGTAGCTCCTCTTGTAATACCACATTCGCCACTTCCGTTTCATCAAATGGATTTATGATCCATTCAAATCTATTTTTGAAGTCATCATGCAGGGCATTTAAATGTTGAACGTATGTCTGAATATCCTCATCAAGACATTCTGCCTGTGACAAGTTTGGAAACTGGGAGAATTCGCGCCGACTAATATTTTGCTTCCTAAATTTCAATTTTCCAAGAAAAGCCGAAATTACACCCTTTGTTTTTATTAAATTTAGGCTGTCCCCTTGTAACTGCAAGTTAATGTCATTAAATTTTTTGAAAAATCTGTCAAATACGCGATGTCTGCTTTCAATTTGATCAGGTTTTCTTTTAAATCTGGATCTTTACTTTCCAGAAACTCTAAAACTGATTCAAAAAGTAAGTAAAATCTTGTTAAACATGCACCTTTCGACAACCAGCGTACTTCAGTATGTAAGAGCAATCGTTGGAAGTCTTCATCATTTTCGTCGCACAATTGTGCAAATAAACGGGTATTCAACGCATTGCTTCTTATTTTGCTAAATGCTTTAATCACAAATTGATTGTCGGTGGATGACACAGTGAATTGCAGTTACTCCTGGTATAATTCTTTTAAGATGGCTTATAAACTCACGATATCGCCAAAGATGGCAGGAGCTCCATCTGCTGCCACCGAAATAATGTTTGTAAATGGAATCGATTTTTCCTTAAAAAACTCACTCAGGACATTAAATACTGATTCGCCTTTAGTGTCCGTCTCCAAAGTTTCCGCGAATAGCACCTCTTCATGGATTTCTTCGTCTATAACAAATCGAACATATGCCAATAATAATGCTTCATTGCCAGGTAAAGTTGACTCGTCCAGTTGAATAGAAAAATGAGTTGTTTGCAGATAATTACACAAGAAGCTTTCAATATCAGAGCTCATTTCATCAATACGTCTTTGTACAGTGTTGTTACTGAAAGGAATTCTTTTGAGTACGTCAAATGGAGGTTTGAGCAGAACAGTTTTTAAAACCTCTTCAACAGCGGGTAAAATTAACTGTTCTCCGATGGTGTGCGGTTTTCCAGATTTCGCTATAAGCAATGAGATATTGTAAGATGCGCGCAAGCCATCATTGTTACTTTGAGACGTTGAAGCGAACATACTGTGCACGTTGGGTCTCTTTTCATATTTTTCCTTCAATGTTTGAAAATATTTTAAATCTTTACCTATTTTATCAGGATGACACCTTCTTAGATGATCTTCGAGCTTTGATGGTTTCATAGAGTCATTGCTCAAAACTTTGTTGCATAAAAGGCATATGGGCAATCGTTTGTCTGCCTTTGATGGAAGAAAACCAAATTTCAAATAATCAACACTGCACTGTCGACATTTCTTCTTAGATTCAGCCATGTTTCGTATCAGTTACTTACCTGTAAAGAAAAAAAAAATGTTTGTTTTAGTAATCATAAGGCGACTTTAACAGAATATGGCTATTTTAACAGAATAAAATAGGATTAATTAATTATTGCAATGAAAAAACCAAAATGCCGGCGGCAAAACTGATTTTAATTATTAAAAGCAATAAACTGCTAAGACCCATATAGAGGTTTTCACAAAACGGCTGAACCTATTTTAATGTAATATAAAATATTTTTTGATTAATTATATTTTGATGCACTTCTGTAAATTCGAGAGATAATACTTTTAAAGAATATTTTGACATCAAAACTCCGCGATTTTAATGATTTATTTATTACTTTGATGTACGTTACAAGTGTACAATTTAAAAAAATATATATTTTTAGTCATTTAGCATTAGCAACTACGAGGGCACTGAAATATGTACAAACATGCAGGTCAATCATATATCTCTCCTTTAGTGAATCACCACAGTCGGGTAAATAAATAATTCTATAATAAAAAGTACTAAAAGTTCAATCTTTCTCGGCTTTCTGTTCTTTTATAGAAGTATTGAATAATGGCCCTGTTCAGTATTTAATTTTTATTTCGTACCTACTACACGCAAACATAACAAATATAATATTATTACAATATAAAATAAAAGTATGAATAACAAATAGGCAGGTACTTACTTTTTCCGGCACTGGCAAACACTGACATCGATTCACTCACACTTTTCTTTTCAAAATTCCGGAAACAAATGAGTAACGTTTGTCCTTGGCATTCGCATTTATATTGGTGAAGAATCAAACAAGTTCATGCAAGATTGCAAGTACAGCACAAGTCGTATTTCATCCTTTTGCACGTCTGAACGGGTTGCGTTGTGGGCGGGCGCGCGCGTTGTACTGAATATCGAATATGCACGTTTTTACAAGTAACAGTCGCTGACCTTCTTAAAATACACTACTAAAAAAATTAAGGGAGGTTTTAAAACAAGGAAATTAATGCTAAATAAACAGGTTATCTGATCCATATGCCGGCCTAACTGAAAAATTTTTTTTCAAGCCCGTGGACCAAAAAAAAAGCAAAATATTTGCAATATTATTTTTTCGCTGTTAGGATTACATGAGAACCGTCGCTCCTAAAAAATTTTAGCCAAAAAATCTGAAAATTAGAATCTCAAAGCTTCAAAATGCTTTTTTTTTTAAAGTCTCAATACGACCATTTTTCACCGAAATACAGCCACAGAAAAATTTGAAATTTTTTTTGCTCCCTTAATTTTTTTGAGTAGTGTATTATCTGCCTACATTGCTAGGTAAAGCCAAGCCAACATTTTTGTTCTTTACTATCGAAACCAGATAAATTTTCGTGGATCCCCACTTACAACTTGTGAACCCCCATTTTTTTTTCACGCCAACGTAGACCCCCGTCGAGTCTCCCGTGGACCCCTGGGGGTCAACCTGAACCACTTTGGGAATCACTGGTTTAGACTTACTTAGCAATCGAAATAGTAGATTATTCTTATGTGATTATGTTGCCGTGCGATTGCCAAGTCATTATATTTATTACAGAAGTAAAGATGTCTAATATTGATACGGTGACTATACGCGTTGGTAGGTAACTAAATAGATAACAATTTATGACAAAGTTGTTGAATAGGTGCTTCCACAGATACTAACTAAAATAACTGACTTGGTTTTACATGAGATCTCACAACTTTTTGTGGTGGAAGGACTGCCTTGCGAGACTTGGTATTTTTTACATTTTATGTTTTTGATGGGATTATAATTTATTAAAAGTAACGTTGCAAGTCGAGTGCCTATCCTAAGCAGAGAAGCGTTAAAAAGTTACTTCCGATTTCAACAGACCCAGACCTACGTCTTTATTTTAGATGAAACACTGAGTCTGCTAAAAATTTAAATATCTCTGTAACTTTACCTAAATCAAATACCTAACGCTTTCTGAGATAATTGCTTCTGAAAAGCAGGAAGCTTCATGCTTTTAATCGATTTTATAACACAATAAAATTGGTCATGATTCCAAGCAAAAACAATAAATCTCTAAATGAAATGAAACAGTTTTAACGACTGTTTGGTTTTATAGTTATACCGGGTAATACCGGCTGTCTCATATATAAGTTCAAAGGAACGAATTTATAGGAAATTCATTGAACAGAATGGGGACCATATTGAGCATTTATTTATTGACAATAGTAATAATACCATATTTAAAATCAAACGGATAAACTTCTTTTTTATTTTTTTTTGTTCTGTTTCTAGTAGATGTAACTCTTGTTTGGTTCAGTTAAGTTGTTGTTACATATCCTGGGAAATGTATTTTAACTAGCAATTTTTACCTCCCTTAAAAAACCATTTTTAGCTTTCGTCAAAACTAGAAAAAGCATTTTTTCGTTCTTATTTTGCACGATACCATAAAAATACATATCAAAATATGCAGTTTGTCTTTGTCTTTGTTTTTGCCTCCTCAAATTAACAAGTGGCTCATTTATAATCAATAACCCTGTACATAATTGTCTGATTTTTCAAATGCCGTTATCACAGAAACTTTTAACATTATATTAAAATTTAATGGCACGAAATTTTGAAATATGTATTTGAAATATACACTCCAGGACAAAATTAACGCAACAATATATTAAATCATACAAATCTCTATAATGAATTAATTTTAATAATTTTTTATGAACATTGGTTACACTAAAAGTAAGAAAAAACTTATTCGGATACTTTAAAAGTGAATTAGCTACCAAATTTCTCTATAAGATTCGAATTAAAATTATTCTTAAGACCTAGTAACAAAATCGTTGAAATTATGTAATAGTGAAAAAAATAAACTGGGACACTAGTAGCAAAATTAATGGTGTAAGTGGGACACTAGTAGCGTGTGTTGCCTCCTTTACTTCGGATGACAGCGTTTATGCGCCTAGGCATGTTTCTAATTAAATTTTGGATAAAATCTTGAGGAATTTGCTCCCATTCTGTGATAACAGCATTTTCAAGTTCCCTCAGGTTTCTAGGTGCAGGTTCTATCGGATTCAGATCCGGGCTTTTTGGTGGCCATTGCATAATCGGTATATCAACTTGATTAAAATAATCGAATACCTCCCTAGCCACATGAAGTCGAGCGTTGTCTTGCATAAACAGGAAATTGGGCCCCACAGAATGACCGAAAGGCATCACATGTTCTATTACAATATTCTCAAGATAGTAGCCAGCATTCATGAATCTCGTACGGACAGGAACTAACTCTGTGCGAGCATCAAAGCAGATGCCACCCCAGAACATAACAGAGCCACCGCCGAATGGAATCCTTGCAGAGATATTGCAAAGAGCAAACCTCTCTCCTGGTCTTCGCCATACTCGCTCACGACCATCTGGATGTTTTAGACTAACCCTAGTTTCATCTGTGAAGAAAACTTGTTTCCAATCATCCACAGACCAGTTTTCGTGATTTCGAGCAAAATGTAACCTGGCAACTCTGTTCTCTCTAGTAAACAAGGGCGCAATGGCTGGTCTCCTACTGTTTAATGCAGCTTCATTTAACCGTCTTCTAACTGTTTTAGAAGAAATTGTGACATTGCGAACAGCTTCGAGTTCGTTTCTTATTATAGAACTAGTGACAGTCCTGTTTCTTAAAGCATATTGTCTTATAAAACGTTCATCTAGGTCGCTAGTGCATCGTTTTCGCCCTTGCCCTTCCACAATAAGTTCCTACTTCATTCAAGCGTCTTACCATACGACTTATTGTGGAACGATGTTTGCCTAACAAATTGGCAACATAACTCTCACAATATCCCTCGTCCAATAAAACTGAGGCTCGCACTACCTCGTGTTCAGTTAAATTCCTTGTTCGATTCATTTTTCTAATTCTTCGGGGTCAAAAACAAAACAGTCTACCACAAAAACGTATTACTTCGAAAAAGGGAACAATTTATAAGCTTACTTTTAAAGAAAATCTATCGCATTATTACAGAAAATTGTTTACCTTCTAAAAAATTCTTTAAAACTGTAAATCTAAACGAATTGTTTTGATTTCTATCATGAACAACGAAACAAAATATGCATAGCCTACTATTCAAATTCTCGATAAACTTTAAAACTGACATAAGAAAAAGATAAATTAATTTTCAGATTGTTGCGTTAATTTTGGCCAGGAGTTTATTTTTTCTTTTTCCTTGCAGGGGCAATTCCTAAGGTGTACAGGGTGAGTCAACGATAGAGTAAAGTTCATTATCTCATTTGTTTCGGAAATTACGAAAAACTGTTAAATACATTAGTTTTAGGGAATGTTAAATACATTAGTTTTAGGGAAAGTTTAAAATTATTTTTGAGGATACAGGGCACTTCAAAAAAGTGTGGCCTATATAATATATGTTTTTTTAAATGGAACATTCTTTTTTCTAATTTATTTCTAAATTTTGTGTAAAATTTTTTTGTTAATAATATTATATGCCTAAACCTAGTAGTTTTTCTAATATTTCGATTTCTAAAGACTAGTTTTCAGTTTTGTAAAAAATTGCTAGTAGCGCCGTTGTTTCTGAAGGTGGAATACTTAAAATTAGTACGAGTGTTCTATAGAGATGAAAAAAAAAAAGAAATTTGAGTTAGATGCTGATTCAAAAAAAAAATTATACATTTTTACTATATTATTTTAACCCTGTATATTATTATTCTTTCTGATAGATTTTGTAAAACACTCCGACTTTTATTAAGTAAGTCCCTGTTTCCAATAGTTTTCGATTTATTTTGAATTTTTCAATTTTTACTCTTGTTTTTAGTACACTTACGCTATAACATCATAGTTGCCAAGACAAAACAAAAATGTAGGCATTGTCAAATTTTGACATGTCTATTAAGCAAGCAAAAATAGTTTAATTTGTTTTTAATAACCTATCCATTTTTGTGGGTAACGATTGTTTAAAAATTCCCGAACTTCCCTTTGGTAATGAGCAGGAGCTCCATCTTGTTGAATCTACATCTATTCCCTTTCAAAGTTATCAACTTCTTCAAGAAGCTGGGGTAATTCGTTTTGCAAAAAATTTAGATATCTAGGCCCGTTAAGCGGTTCGCGGAAAAAATATGGACCAATAACTCGAAAATTTAATATTCCACACCATACATACATGTTAACTGCTCCATTACTGTAGCTTCATCAGAAAACATTATTTTGGATAAAAAATTTGGATCGGCCTCTATTGCTTCATTCATGGTAGTACAAAAGTTTACTCATCGTTCAAAATCACGGTCTTGACGTTCTTGGTGTAATCCCATATGAAAAGGATGATACTTGTGTTTTCTCGTGGTGCGATTAGCCGTAGATTGGGATGTGTCAGATAAGTCAGCTAGTTGACGGCTGCTGACCTGGGGGGATTATCTTCAACATGAAGTAAAATCGCCATTTCTTCTTCCTCATTGGTAGCATTATGGTTTACTACTTTCCGTTTTGCATACTCAATGCTACCACTACCATCAAACCGTTCCATTAAACACTGAAAAGATTTTCCAGATGGTATACGTCTATTAGGTTACTTTGCTACGTAAAGCCTTCCTGCAAAAAGACAATTTTTTCCCGCTTTGCCCAGTATATAAACCATATCAATTAATGCATTTTTAGGAAAATCCATAACTATTACCTTTATACGTCACTTACTACAACAAATTAAACTATTTTTACTTGCTTAATAGACATGTCAAAATTTGACAATGCCTACATTTTTGTTTTGTCTTGGCAACTATGATGTTACAGCGCAAGTGTATTAAAAACAAGGGTAAAAATTGAAAAATTCAAAATTAATTGAAAACTATTAGAAATAGGTATATGACATATTTAATAAAAGTTGGAGGGTTTTGTAAAATCTATCAGAAAAAATAATAATATACAGGGGTGTGCCATTTAAATAATTTGAGATTTTTCAATTTAAAATAGTCGAAATGCATAAATTTATTTTGAACACCCTGTAGAACCTAACTCAAATTTCTTTACATATTTCTTCTTTTTTCATCTCTATAGAACGCTCGTACCAATTATGAGTATTCCACCTTTAGAAACAATGGCGCTACTGGCAATTTTTTAAAACTGAAAACTAGTATTTAAAAAAAAATGAAATATTAGAAAAACTACTAGGTTCAGGTATATAACATTATTAATATAAAAAAGTTATAAAATCTTACGCAGTATTTGAAAATAAATTAGAAAATACGATGTTCCATTTAAAAAAAAAAACATATGTTATATCGGCCACATTTTTTTGACGTACCCTGCACACTCAAAAATAATTTTAAACTGTGCACCTTAACATTCCCTAAAACTATCGCATTTAACATTTTTTCGTCATTTCCGAAACAAATGAAATAAAGAACTTTACCGTTGACTCACCCTGTATATAATTGTCTGATTTTTCAAACACCGTTATCACAGAAACTATTAACATTATACTAAAATTTAATTGTTCAAAATTTTGAAATATGCATTTGAAATATATTTTTTCCTTTTCTTTGCAGAGGGAGTTCCTAAGGTGTACTATTTCGGCCCCTGTGGAAAATACAATGGATTAGTTATGGAACTTTTAGGTCCTAGCCTTGAAGATCTCTTCAATCTATGTGGACGTAGATTTTCTCTAAAGACTGTTCTTATGATTGCAATTCAGCTGGTAAGTAAATTTTCTGTGATTCTTAGTGGGAGTCTACTCAGAAGTAGATTTGAATATATATATATATATATATATATATATATATATATATATATATATATATATATATATATATATATATATATATATATATATATATAATATACCATTTCCAGGATGTTTGAGTTACAAAAACTTGAAAGTTAAGTTGTTTTTTACCATTTCCTGTTTTATATAAAATAGGGCAGAAAATATAGTTTTTAGCGATATCGCTCCAAAGTGGTGGGTTTTTATATGTTTGATTTTTTCTTATTTTTTATTGTTACAAAATACTGAAAAATTATTATAGTTTAATACAGCTACAACTATTTAACTCTTAAATTATATTTTTTAGCTCCATCGAATTGAATATATCCATTCGAAGCATCTGATCAATAGGGATATAAAACCTCAAAATATTCTGATTGGCAGGCTCCGTTCAAATCGAGAAAAAATAATTCACATTATAGGTAATTATTATAAAATAATTTGATATACAGTCTTAAAAAGGGATAATAAGGATTTTTTTTCTCGGTGAATACTGAAAAACAGTAATTATAGATTCTTATTATAAAAAAGTGAACTGCTGGGCTCCATTATGTAATAAAAATGTTATTCCTAATTCCTCATCTTTCTGTCCCCCTATACCTTTAATCTGTTACTTTTATCTCCTCTGACCTTTATCATATTTTACCTCAACTTCTTTTTATTTGTATCTCTAGCCTTACACCTCTTATGACTATTTTTACTCTTGCCCCTTACTCTTCTCTTTCTACCCTTCATTTTACGTAATGTTCGGTTTACAACCACATAGCTGGTCTACATGATTTCATAATAATATAAAAGCACTACAGACCATGAAGGCCTAGGGTTTAGTAAAACTTGTGTGCTTTTCCCTCCTTCCCTCTTTCATCATCCGGCGTCCAAGTATTGTTGGATCGTATGTCTCCATTCTATTCTGTTCTGCGCCTTCGTCCTCCAATCTCTGACCCCTATGGCTCTTAAATCCTCCTCAACATGCTGCAACCATCTCCTCCTCGGCCTTCCCCTCTTTCTCACACCCACAGGCTTCATCGCCAACACCCCTTTCGGCAGTCTCTCTCTTGTCATACGTTGTACGTGTCCTAACCATCTCATTCTTTGCGCTCTTATAAAAGATGTGATTCTAGGTCCGTCATATAAGTCTTCCAGTTCCTGATTTGTCCACCTAGTCCACCCTTCGGGTGTATTTCTTCCTCCATAGATCATTCTCAACATCCTTCTTTCCCACCTCTCTAGCGTCTCTTCCTCCAATTTGTTCATTACCCATGTTTCATGCCCGTTTTCTTCCAGCAGTACCCCCAAATAGATAAATCTATCCACTCTCTCAAATTTATATTACCTTCCATCATAGGTCACCACATTAAGTTCTTTTTCTTTCTTAGTTTCTGTGCTTCCTGCTATCATATACTTCGTTTTCTCAGAGTTGATTTCTAAACCATACTTACTTGCCTCTCTTATTAGTCTTTTCGTTCTCTTTACCAGTTCTCTGCTAGACTTTGCTATTAACGTCAAGTCATCCGCATATGCTATACACTGGTGCTCCTTATTAAAAATTGTACCGTTATCCTCTCTAAAACTAAGTTAAATAACGTCGCAGACAGTGGGTCACCCTGTCGTAGTCCCCTTTCCACTATAAAATCATTTGATTCCAGGCCGTTCCACACTATTTTATTGGTCATTTTTTCTAGAATCATTTTAACTAGTCTGATTAGTTTTGTTGTTATTTCTAAATGAAACAATGCTTGATACATTCTGTCTCTTATAATTCTATCATAAGCCTGCCGGAAGTCTATAAACAGGATATGTAACGCTATTTTATGCTCGTAAGACGTAGTTTGAATTTCTTTAACAGTGAATATCTGATCTGTCGTGGATCTGTTACTTCGGAACCCCGCTTGGTATTCCCCCATTCTTTCTTCTGCAAACCCGTTCAATCTCTTCCGCAATACCTTTGCTAGAATCTTATAGCATGTATCTAGCAGAGCTATTCCTCTATAATTTTTGCATAGCATTTTTTCACCTTTTTTGTGTAGTGGACTTATAAGGGCCTTGAACCATTCTTTTGGCATTACTTCCTATTCCCGTACTTGCTCTATTAGTAGAAATAGTTTCTCATGCAGTTGTTCGCCTCCTGCCTTGAACATTTCAGCACTTATTTCGCTTTCACCTGACTTTTTGTTGTTTTTCATTTCATTAATTAGAGCTTTGATTTATCCTCTTGTTGGCTTACTCACCATGTTCCCATCATCGTCCATTGTTCGCTCTTCTACCTCATTTTCTGTTTCTCCCCCATTCAACAATACCTCGAAATATCCCTTCCACTCATCCATTATTTTATCTGGCTCACTTATTAGTAATCCTGTATTAGTTCTAAGGTAGCTGGTTCGGCTATGGTATCCTTTGTTCATTCGTTTTACCTCCTGATAGAAGCTTCTCAATTCCTTATTAACAAATTTTTCCTCTACGTTTTTCAATTTTTCTTCATTGTATTGTCTCTTCAGTCTTCTGCATGTTTATTTGAACATTCCTTGAAATTCTCTATATTCTTGAATACCATGATTTCATGGTAATTATAAAATTACTAACGATATGTCCGTTTTGACAACGTAATCGCTGAACTTTATTTTGTAGTAAAAATTTTATTCTTAATCCCCTACATCTCTTACTTCTATTTTTTTTATCGTTTACGTTTATCCTTTTTGCTATATCTTTATAGATATATTTGGCAGTTCTCAGCCAAGGCTGTGGTACTAGCACGTGCTTTATTGTAGTTCTGTATTTACTACATCCAGCAGCTGGCCAGAATCGAACCAGCAAACATACGATTACTATGCAATCTCCCGACTAACTCCGCCGAGATTTTCTTAAACTTATAATTTCATACTCACATTTCTGCTACTCTTACCTGTACTTAGATATCTACTTTTGCTCTTATGTGGCCCTTACTCCCTGTTTAGTAGGCAGTTTAGAAACTTGATTGGAACGTAATTTTAATTATAGTATTTTTCACGATCTAAGAAAGTGACTTAGCTACCTATACTCATTCAAAATTCAACAAATATATAATAAAAGACTGTTTTTAGTCAATTTCCGCTGGTTTATTTAAATTGCGATGACGCGTTTCGCTGTCGATGCAGCTTCTTCAGATCTACATTTTACACTGTCAAGTTAGGTTTAATATTCACAGTTTTATGTAATTTCTTAATTATAATATTACACCTAATTAAATTACATTGATAGTATTGGAAAATACACACAGATTTGGAGTTAGGAGAATAAATTCAATAATGGTGAATTGCTTAAATCTACCTGGTCGTTGAGTAAAGTACCTGTAGTCCTTAATCGATTTATTTGCATTGTCTCTAAAAGGTTTAGTTTTAAACCTTTTTGTTGAGTGTGTAAAATTTTAAAATTCTTGTTAAATGTGTGATTTTCTGTTAAAAGATGATTAACATATGTTGAATTAGATTTTCTATGGATGAAACTATTTTCGTGTTCTGTAATTCTTTGTCTAAATGTACGTCCAGTTTGTCCGATGTATGTTTTAGGACATGACCCACATGTTAATTGATAAACCCCTGATTTATTGTCTTTATTGATTTGTGGTTTGTAGTTTTTAAGATATTTCCCTATAGTATTGTTAGTCTTGTAAGCTATGTTGATATTTTTTTTGATTTAAAAATTTCCCCAGTTTTTCCGTTGGTTTGCCGAAATAGGTTAAGCATTTAAAAGTGGTATTTCTGTCCTTAAAACGTGGGTATATTTCTGAGATTGCCTTGTTTCTAAGTTTTTTCCTTACGATACTATTGATTAAAGTAACCGAATAACCGTTGTTAACGGCTACTTGTTTTATGTAGTTTAATGCTTTAGTAAAATTTTCTTCTGATAAGGGGATATTAGTTAGTCTATGCATAAAACTATGATAAGCTGCAAGTTTTTGATGGTTAGGGTGGTGAGAACTATTGTTGATTGTGGTATCTGTATGACAAGGTTTGTGATATATTGAAAATTCATGTTTTTTCATGGCTATACTGATTGTTAAGTCCAGGAAATTGATTTTCCCTTCGACTTCTTCTTCCATTGTAAAACTGATATTTCTATGTAAAGAATTAATATACTGTAAAAAGTGAGTTAATTGTGTGTCCGTACCTGTAAAGCATACAATTATATCGTCTACATATCGATACCAGTATAGACAATTATTACTATTGTTATTATGGTTGTTAAATATCATTGTTTCAATACTGTCCATGAAAATTTCGGCAAGTAATGGACTTAATGGACTCCCCATAATTAACCCTTCCTTACTATTGTAGAATGTATTGTTAAATGAAAAATAATTTTGTCTTAGGCAAGTTCTTAATAAATTAATTATGTCCATTTTTATAACTTAATTTACTTTGTTTTTTGTTAATAGGTTCTCTATTAAAATTATTGTTGCGTCTGGGGGAGCATTTGGAAATAAGTTTCTGACATCGAAAGAGACTAATTTAAAATTATCTGGTATTGTTATATTCTTCACTTTATTCACGAGTTCGTATGAGTTTTTAATACTATATTTAGGTTCAAATTTGGTATGATATTTGATTAAATCAATTAAAAAGGATGACGTCTTATATGCTGGAGCAGACATGTAGGAAACAACTGGTCTGATTGGGTAGTCAAGTTTGTGTAGTTTTATGAGTGAATAAAGTTGTGGGATTTGAGGATTCATATTTATCAATTTAATTTTATCTTTATCGTGAATGATACTTTTAGCCTGTTCAATTTGTTGTTTTATTTCTTTTTGAAAAATATTTGTTGGATCTTTATTTAAAATTTCGTACTTTCCTGTTTTGAAAAAAAATCTAACGTTTTATTAATATAGTCGATTTTGTCTATTGCTATTACTGTGTTACCTTTGTCTGCTTTGGTAAAGATTACATCATTTTGTTTTGCTTTACTCTGAATTATTTTTATTGTCCTTAAGTCTTGGTTGATTTTGTTAGTGTTAGATATGAATTCTTTTTTTAATAATTTCGACCGTTTGAAATTTTGATAATATGTTGTTAGGACTATCTTTCAAGGCAATCTCAATATCAATACATAATGTCTCCAATTCTTTGATATTGAAGTTAGTTTGAATGTTGTGTTTGAAACCTTTTTTTAGAAGATTTTTTCCCGGTCCGAAAAAGGTGTGTTGGAAATGTTTATAAATCGATTAAAGAATTGATGATCAGTAAAAAATTCTTTTTCTTTCTTATTTTGTATTGTTATACGTTTTTGTTGAATGAGATACTGTAGTTTATTGTATTGTATTCGGTTACTTTAATCAATAGTATTGTTAGGAAAAAACTTAGAAACAAGGCAATCTCAGAAATACACCCACGTTTTAAGGACAGAAATACCACTTTTAAATGCTTAACCTATTTCGGCAAACCAACGGAAAACTGGGGAAATTTTTAAATCAAAAAAATATCAACATAGCTTACAAGACTAACAATACTATAGGGAAATATCTTAAAAACTACAAGGGCCAAAATACTTTTCAATGCCTAATTCGAGCAGAAGTTTTTTTTTTAAAAAATGAAATTGAAATTAAGATTTTCTTATTTTTTGATGTTCATTATAGATTCGTAATAGTTCAGTTTATAGCATACATACATCTGCAGCGATGTTTTGAATGATTTAACTATATTTATGGCAATTTATACACTAAGCGGTCGAAAAATTAAACAGCAGCGTTACTTTACTACAAATTTAAGTTTTATTATTGAATTTGTGCAATTAATCTCACTAATATGGAAGTTTTAAACTGTAGTACTAATATTAATCTCGCATAAAGTTAAATCACAGAAATAATCAGTTCAATGAAATATTCTTAATAGTTTAGCTCACTGCGTTACCAAAGTCTTTTATAGAAACTTTAACTTTTCTAATAATGTCAAAAAAAAAAACAAAATTTAATAGAAACTAGCGGTAGAAGGTTCAACTTATGATAAATATTAGGTACGTATGAAGTTAAGACATTTTTAACTAACCAGAAGCCTACATATCACTGTAAATGCTATAAAAAACTGGAGACAAAAAAGTAACGCAGTAGTAATCTTAGTAACACAGTAGTATATTACATACAGTACTTTGTACTTTCTAAAGGAGATCTAGTATATTAGAAAACAAAATAAACTTCTTATGACTTGACATTATATAAAACAAATCAAATACTTTCAATTAACAAGTCTGCTGTCATCAGCTAAATGAAAAGAAAAAAAAAAATAATGTTCTCTCTCATAAGTCTCTTTGAATCAGTTGCACAGAAACAAATTAACAAAATTGAACCAATCTTAAAAACTAATAAGGCACTTTGGGAAATCAGTCTTATTTTTCAAAAACGTTTAATGGTTTATCAAAGTCAAAGTATACCCGTTTACCTTTCACTATCGTTTTGGGATTAGGAACAATTTCCAAAATGTTATCATAAGGTTCGTAAGAAATATCAATCTCTACTACTTTCAACCTTTTACCAGTACTATCTACAGTCTTATAAAACATAATTTTGACTTCTCCCTCTTCATCAACTTCACTATTAGCAACGCCTAAACGTCTAATATCTTCAATGGATGTACGTTTTCCTATTCAATTAGCTGCTTTTCTTTTATATCAGAAATTGATGGTTGGACAAAGTTTGCAAGAGGCTCGTCGTCAGAGCTGGAAGATGAGGAATAAACCATACTATAGTAAGTTCTTCTAGATACAGCAACGATATTAGATATGGCTAATACGTCTTCTTCGTTCAATCCATCTGAATAATTCTTCTCTCTAAATGTGTCAACGACGGGAACGGGAACTGGCTGATATATTTTTGGATTCATGCAAGTGCAAAAACCTCTTTGGCGAAAGCAACTAAGGTCTCTGTATTGGAGTTCACCTGGAGTGTCAGTAAAAACTTGATGCACTTGCATAGTACCCTGGAGAGGCACTAGGTTTTTAGGTAGTTTTTTCAACGTCACTGTCAGTCACTAAGTACAGACGGACCTTGCTCAACTCCTTCAGGGTGTGAAAAAAGGTTTCTGCATCAGAAATATCCGAGCCAGTAGCTACTTTTTCATCTGCGGTGCGTTTGAGATAACCACCAACACCATCGGCGGCCCCTTTTCCGTGACCGGCTTCAAAAAAATTCCATGTGACGCGAATGAAATTGTTGTCTTTGAATATTTTGGAGCATATGAAATAAAAATTTAGCTTCTGTCGGTACTGTGTAGCAGGACCGTCGGAGAAGAAATGAATTGTAGTTATGTGAGGATAGTTAGCTTTTATGGCGCTAATAATTGGATGCGGGGGTGCCCAAATAGAGACAGGGTTATGGGTGTTATTTCCGGATATGGTACAAAATGAAATTACCGTTGGTGTGTCTTGTCCTTCAGTTTTTGTGTACATAACTCCTGTATGTAGTGGTACTTGCTTTCGTGACCCGCCAGAATGATGGGACTGCACCTCTTCAAAATGTTTACAGTTATAGTTTTCGCTGAAATCGATGTGCAGAATAACTTCGTCATTTTTCAAATTATCTATAGCGTCTCAAGGCTATCTTTTCTTTTACTGTCTTTAAGTTTTTGTAATGATCTTTGATAGCATTGGATAACGTAGAATATTTATTTTGTTGAGAATCTTTGCTTGACTTTTTAGCTCTTTGATATCTCTTTTTGTATTTATTACACTTCCCTGTTAGTTTTTCCAGTTCTTCCTGCAATTTCAGATTTTTTCTATATAATGCAGATCTCTCTCGTCGTATTTGTCTTCGGCCTCTAGACCTAGGTGAAATTGGAGTTCTTGAACGTGGGGTGAAAGTCGGTGTAATATCCATAATTTGTTGAGCAGCTTTTTGACGTTCCCGTCGTTTCTTATTCGCAGTCTTCCATTTACGCTTCGCAGCTCTACGTTCTCGCTCTGTCATAACTTTCACAAGTTTTTTCTTGGCGTGGTACCTCTCAAGGTGTTTCCTTTTGGCTTCCGCATTTTTTATGGGATCCAGCTTTAACTTAAGCCTATAGCGACGTTGCTTTTCTGCGGGTGTCAAAGCTATTTAGTGGAGAAGCTTCTTTCTGAAAAAAAGAAGCAATATAATGTGTATTTTGGTTTTAACAATGTATTACTAACTTAAAAAATACAAAAACAACTGCGTTACCAATGCAACAACTGCGTTACTTTTTAGAGTAACGCAACGTAGCAGTAACGCAGTTGTAAATATTTGATTATATCGTAAATGTGCACTAAATGGAAAAACAAAATGCAAACATTTTGTTACTGTCAAAACACATACCTAAATAACTATGTATAAGAGTAGTAATAATGCAAATATCGTCAGTACTTACCTTTCAACGACGGTAACTCAGCGGCCACGCAATAAACACACGCACCTCTCCCAACGACTGTGAAGCGACGGATTCGACTAGTGTACTCCCCCGCGTAACGGCTATAATTTGTTTTAATAGTTACAACAAGTCAAACAAAATGGGGTACATTAAATTTTAATTCAGTTATTTTAAGGTTTATTAGTGTTCCGTACGGAACACTTATAAGATCACTTCGGTGTCTGTCTGTCTGTCTGTCTGTCTGTCACACCCGATTTTCTCCGAAACTATTTGACATAGAAAGGTGAAATTTGATAATAATATAGGTATTGATGGCCTCATCAGAGCCATGTAGTTTTGAGAATTAAATTTTGACTTAAGGGGTTAGTTTTGGGAAGTGAAGTCGAAAGTGAAAAAAAATTTTTTTTACTGGGTCATCGAGTGTGGTGTCAAATGAAAGCTTGTGAAAACACGAGTAAAAAATATATATATAATATTATACTTGCGCGCACTTTTCTTTGTATTATTTTTAAAAATTCGCGAAAAATCGCTGTCCCGGGCCTTATCTAGAAAAAGTACTTATCAAAAAATTTCGAAAAAATTCTGGAATATTCTCCCCGGGGTGTAGATTGAACGAAAATTATCACGAATGCATTACCTTTAATAATTTATATGGTATATAAAAAAAAACAAAAATTTCAAGGTCATCAGATTTCAGTAAAGATTGGAAACAAACTTTGTTGAAAACTCATTTGGGATGTATTTTGTGACGTCACTGATCATTTTATACCTCTGTAACAAATTTTTTTTATTTTAAAAGCAATCAACGTACGAAACACTAATTGCGCAAGTTCAGCTTGCACTTGACCGGTTTTTTTCATATAGCAACGCAAGGTAGTTAAGATTTCATTCTTCGTTGGGGACACAGTGTAAAATATTTTTTATTTTATTAAACGTTTTAGGTAAACAATATCTATTGGAATTGTAATAAGGTTCAAAACTTATAATTTTGATAACGATATTCAAGGACAACGTCATCTAGGAGACATTATGAGAGATTGCTCTTTATAACATGAGACTCGTGCTCAAGGACAGTAATATTTTGTATGAAAAACAACTGCGTTACTAAGAAAGACAACGTTGTTACCGTAATTTGTGAATAAACAATATAAAATCTTGGTTATATCTTATTATAATAAATAGGAAAGTAGTGTGATATTTATAAATTAGTGTACTTTTTTACAAATTTGTACTGTTTCCCTATAAAAAGTGAAATTCATCCAAAGGGACCGATTTTTAGGCATCAAAAAGTATTTTGGCCCACAAACCACAAATCAATAAAGACAATAAATCAGGGGTTTATCAATTAACATGTGGATCATGTCCTAATACGTACATCGGACAAACTGAACGTACATTTAGACAAAGAATTACAGAAAGTTTCATCCCTAGAAAATTTAATTCAACATATGCTAATCATCTTTTAACAGAAAATCACACATTTAACAAGAATTTCAAAATTTTACACACCCTACAAAAAGGTTTAAAACTAAACCTTTTAGAGACAATGCAAATAAATCGATTAAGGACTACAGGTACTTTACTCAACGACCAGGTAGATTTAAACAATTCACCATTATTGAATTTATTCTCCTAACTCCAAATCTGTGTGGATTTTCCAATACTATCAATATAATTTAATTAGGTGTAATATTATAATTAAGAAATTACATAAAACTGTGAATATTAAACCTAACTTGACAGTGTAAAATGTAGATCTGAAGAAGCTACTTCGACAGCGAAACGCGTCATCGCAATTTAAATAAACCAGTGGAATTGACTAAAAACAGTCTTTTATTATATATTTATAATGAATTTCCATCAAGTAGAAGCTACAAGCAACCATCCAAAATTCAACAAGATTCGAATGTGATTGACTTATGGCTGTTTAATGACAAGGCATCGTGCAGAGTTGCACTATACCTAATTGTATAATCGTTGGGGTTAAAATTTTGTTGTGATAAGACAGTTGAATCGTAATGTTTTATGTACTGAATAATACACAATATAGTAATTACACAAATATATTAAAACAGTGTACAGTGTCCTCGAGTTGTTACAATTTTAGTTATTAATTAATATCTAGTTCAATTTCGTTATCGCTACTATCTTGCAAATCAATAATAAGTTTTTTTACAGGTTCTAAACTTTATGTACATGCATCTATATGATTTTTAATTTTTTTGACGTGTTGAATACAGTTTCTCCAGTTATCAACGGTTACATTTTTGACTTCTGTCTTTACCAACTCAATCACTCTACTGTTTAAAGTGGGGGCCGAATTATTCCATGTCTTGCTTCCTTTGCAATTTTATCACAAACATATTCCGTTGAAAAATTGTAACTTTTTAAAACTCCTAACAATTGTTTAACTGTATAACTTTCATGGAAATATATGTCACGTTCGCACAAAATGGCTTGTATTTCCCTTTTTCTACTGTAGTACAGGAAATGAAGCTCAAAAAATGGCAAAACCTCGCAATTTTTTCGTCCAGCATCGATTTGTACAAAAATTTGGGATTAGGCTCATTTCACCCTCTAGTTCATTTTCTATATCGTGCCGTTGTACGCTTTTTATTTTTTAAGGGTGAAAACTACCCCTAATTTTAAAAAATTATAAAATAACATTTTAAACCTTAATATGGGTAAAATTTGGTTTGGATTAGTTAAATAAGGATTGTTTTATGCTTTAGGATACAATTTCATAATGTTTCAACCCTTAAAAATCAAGCCTTGTTAGAGCTTAATATAAAAAAAACCGGTCAAGTGCAAGTTGAACTTGCACAATTAGTGTTCGGTACGTTGATTGTTTTTAAAATAAAAAATTTTGTTAGGGTGGTATAAAATGATGAGTGACTTCACAAAACACACCTCAAAGGAGTTTTCAACAAGGGTTGTTTCCAATCTTTACTGAAAACTGGTGACCTTGAAATTTTGTTTTTTTTATATACCAAATAAATTATTAAAGGTAATGCACTCGTGATAATTTTCGTTCAATCTATACCCCGTGGAGAATATTCCAGAATTTTTCCAAAATTTTTTGATCAGTGCTTTTCGAGATAAGGTAGGGGACAGCGATTTTTTAAAAGTAATACGAAGAAAAGTGTGCGCAAGTATTACATTATATACGAGTATATATATATATATATATATATATATATATATATATATATATATATATATATATATATATATATATTTTTACTCGTGTTTTCACAAGCTTTCATTGGACATCACACTCGATGACTTAGTAAAAAAAAATTTTTTTCACTTTCGATTTCACCCCTCAAAACGAACCCCTTAAGTCAAAATTTATGTTACGGTGGTATAAAATGATCAGTGACTTTACAAAACACACCCCAAATGAGTTTTCAACAAAGTTTGTTTCCAATCTTTACTGAAATCTGATGACCTTGAAATTTTTGTTTTTTTTATATACCATATAAATTATTAAAGGTAATGCACTCGTGATAATTTTCGTTCAATCTACACCCCGTGGAGAATATTCCAGAATTTTTTCGAAATTTTTTGATAAGTACTTTTCGAGATAAGGCCCGGGACAGCGATTTTTCCCGAATTTTTAAAAATAATACAAAGAAAAGTGCGCGCAAGTATAATATTATATATATATTTTTTACTCGTGTTTTCACAAGCTTTCATTTGACACTACACTCGATGACCTAGTAAAAAAAATTTTTTTTTCGCTTCCGACTTCACCCCCCAAAACTAACCCCTTAAGTCAAAATTTAATTCTCAAAACTACATGGCTCTGATGAGGCCATCAATTCCTATATTATTACCAAATTTCACCTTTCTATGTCAAATAGTTTCGGAGAAAATCGGGTGTGACAGACAGACAGACAGACAGACAGACACCGAAGTGATCTTATAAGTGTTCCGTACGGAAGACTAAAAATTATTTATCCTAAAAAAATGATTTCGTCTTGCATCGATTTGCATAAAAATTTGGGATTAGGCTCATCTCACCCTCTACTTCATATTCTATATCATGCTCATGGGCGTTGATTATTTTTAGGGGTGAAAACTACCCCTTATTGTCAAAAATTATAAAATAACATTGTAAACCTTAATATGGGTAAAATTTGGTTTGGATTGGTTAAATGATTGTTTTATGCTTTAGGATATAATATCATAATATTTCAACCCTTAAAAACCACCCTGAATAACATTGCAATTTTTTTATAAAATAATTTAATAGATCTAAATAGAAAAATAACCGGTCAAGTGCAAGTTGAACTTGCACAATTAGTGTTCCTTACGTTGATTGTTTTTAAAATAAAAAATTTTGTTAGGGTGGTATAAAATGATCAGTGACTTCACAAAACACACCCCAAATAAGTTTTCTACAAAGTTTGTTTCCAATCTTTACTGATGACCTTGAAATTTTGTTTTTTTTTTCTATACCAGATAAATTATTAAAGGTAATGATAATTTTCGTTCAATCTGGAGAATATTCCAGGATTTTTTCAAAATTTTTTGATCAGTACTTTTCGAGATAAGGTAGGGGACAGTGATTTTTCATGATTTTTTAAAAGTAATACGAAGAAAAGTGTGCGCAAGTATTACATTATATATATATTTTTTACTCGTGTTTTCACAAGCTTTCATTCGACACCACACTCGATGACCTAGTAAAAAATTTTTTTTTCACTTCCGATTTTACCCCTCAAAACGAATCCCTTAAGTCAAAATTTATGTTACGGTGATATAAAATGATCAGTGACTTCACAAAACACACCCCAAATAAGTTTTCAACAAAGTTTATTTCCAATCTTTACTGAAAATTGATGACCTTGAAATTTCTGTTTTTTTTTATATACCAGATAAATTATTACAGGTAATGCACTCGTGATAATTTTCGTTCAATCTACACCCCGTGGAGAATATTCCAGAATTTTTTCAAAATTTTTTGATAAGTACTTTCCGAGATAAGGCGGGTGGACAGCGATTTTTCGCGATTTTTTTAAAAATAATACAAGGAAAAGTGCGCGCAAGTATTACATTATATATATATATATATATATATATATATATATATATATATATATATATATATATATATATATTACTCGTGTTTTCACAAGTTTTCATTTGACACCACACTCGATTACCTAGTAAAAAAATTTTTTTTTCACTTCCGATTTCACCTCCCAAAACTAACCCCCTAAGTCAAAAATTAACTTTCAAAACTACATGGCTCTGATGAGGCCATCAATTGCTACATTATTACCAAATTTCAACTTTCTATGACAAATAGTTTCGGAGAAAATCGGGTGTGACAGACGGACAGACGGATAGACAGACGGACAGACACCGAAGTGATCTTATAAGTGTTCCGTACGGAACACTAAAAATTACATAAAAAAAAAATTTATTAACACAAAAATACACCGCATATTCACATACATAGACGACTAAATTTACAAATACAGATACAAATACATATACGTTTTTTAAAAGCCTGTCTCATTGATTCGATCTTCATCGTGGTCGATGTTATCTTCGTCTTCTTCGATTACAGGTGGACTATTATTACAGTCTTCACCCGAGCACCCAGAACAAGTGGAATTACAATACAACCCAACTTTTCTGCACCCGCATAAAACGCCGCACCCTTTTTTGCACTGGCAAAAAATCATTTTTAAAAGTTCATCGGGTGCAGGCGGCTTGTTCATGCGCACGGGGTGTAATAAACCTTCTTTTAAGTACCATCCCCAATCTGTTGCTCGAATGTTTTCATTTCCAAACCACTGTTGAATTTGGTAGTAGCATCTTTTTGTGTGCTCGTCTAAGGCATCAACAGTGGGCAGAAGGGAAGATAGTTTAACCGCACTGTTTTTTGTTGAGGCTTTGATGAAATATTCATATCGCATCTGCTCGAGAAAAGCTTTCAAATCTTTTATTTTTTTTAACTTTTTGAGCTGTGTATCTTTGGCAACTCCGTACAACATTATTGCGCAGTATCTGCCGGCTTCTAAAATTTTTTCGGGTTTGGCAGTACTACTGTAAAGAATCTCGGCGTGTTCTCTCACGTCGGGTCTTTTTTCTACAATATCAAAAAAAAATTTTTTACCTTTATTATAAAAAGCTGATACGGTATCGCATCCAGTAAATGCATGAGAAAAAGCTATTAATTTTGCACTATCTGGGTAGCCTATTTCAAAACTTCCAGATGAATATATCGGGGAAGGAGAATTTTGTTTTCCAAGTTTGAGAAAATAAAGTTCTTTCTCTAATTTTTTTTTCCACTTTAGCTCTCGCTCCTTCATTTTTAGTGATAGAAAGTTTTTTCAAAAACAATTTTTTAGGGCTTTTCAAGAGCTATAAGACTATGTGAATTAAAGTCCTTAAGATCCCTTAGTTTTTAAATGGGGTGAGTTTAAAGGGCTCGAATAAGGTGGTGTTCGCTCGTAAATAGAGGAAATTTTAGTCATTAAAAAAGCTACAATTTGGTATTCTATCATTTTTTTCGTATATCCAGTATTTTCGGAGATATTTTGAACAAAAGGGTGAAAAATAGGAAATTGCAAAAAATCGTTTTCTCTTTAAACTCCAATTTTTCTAAAATTAGGCATTTTAAATTGGTCAAACTTCTTGGGTGTATTGATAATACATATATAAAGAGAATCGCAGAAGGGCAAAGATCAATTTTAATTAGGGGGGTAGTTAGGGGGTTGCTTTCACAGATTTTTTCGTAGAAAAAAGTAGGTACCGACCTTATTTTGATCATAAGTCGCTCAATTTTCATGCTAGAGACTTTTTTTTTAAAAGGTCTAATTATATACTTTCAAAAAAAATTCTATAAGTTTTCCTCGAAAAATGCAAAGTTTTCCCGTTATTTGGCTTTGAATCTTTCAAATTATGCATTTGACGAAAAAAAAGCTAACCATTAACATGCCGTATCCCGGTGCGTATAGGTCGTAGAAAAATTATAAAAAAGAATTTTGTTTGTTTTTTTAAAAGCTGCAATTTTGCTCTCCACAGTTTTTTTTGATAAAATGTATATTTTTCGAGTTATTCGCAAAAAAACCTATAAAAAAGTCGATTTTTTCGTCGAAAAAAAAAACTGTTACTTTCAACCGCGAATAACTCGAAAAATATTAGTTTTACGAAGAAAACGTAAAGAGCATTTTTTTCTTAGAATTACTTTTTCCATCGATTTCTATAGTTAAAATGTAATAAAAAATTTCCACCTCCGAGATGGGGTGGCAACCACCCCCAAGGTTTTTAACGTACAGCGGCATGATATAGAAAATGATCCTTGGGCTATTCCCTACCTTCTGTGAAAATTTCAAGTAAATCCATGCGGGACGAAAAAAATTGCAAGCCAAAATGCTTCATTTCCTGTACTACTGGTGGAACTTGGTACCTTATTCATTTCGCGACTATGATAGGACGCATTATCCATCACATTACAGCTATCCGGTAGTATATTCGGCATTAATTTGTTTTGAAGCCAATCTTCACAAACCTCAGCGGTTGCGTCACAATGATAATCCAAGCTGGAATCTGAAATAATCTTGGCTGTTAGAAGCTGGTATCCCGCCTTCTTCTGACCCAGCATGTAAAATAGTTATTCTTTTACCTTTATTTGATGGAGCTTTGGTGTGGCATTTTTTGGATTTATCAATCCATCCTTTACTGGGTGTGTCGTGGATGTCATACCAAGACTCATTTAGGTAGATTATCGTTCGATTTTCCGATCTAGCTGTATTTATTTTTTCAAGATATTCCATTCTGAGTTGTTGTAAGCGCCGTGATTTCATTATAACTTGCCTTTTGTCTAATAAAAACCCCAAACGACGTAGAATACGCCATAAAGTTGTAGTGGAACATTTTATGTCACAACTATCCTTGGACAGCCTCCGTGAAAGTGACAATAACGTAGGAACTTTTTGATCTGCATACATTTTATAAATTTTTGCGGCGAATTAAGTCTTCTTAACAGAAATCAATACATTTCGACACACCTTTGTCTTTTTGTGTTTTTTTAGGCGCTATCGAATTATTTACAATTTTCCAAACTGTACTTTCAGGGATGCTTGAAAGCTGATATCTCCATCAATGAAAAGTACTTTTCGTGGCTTCGCTCCCCTAACTTTAAATAAACACTTTTAACTATCACTTTTGGCTCAATGGGCAAATATTTGCGGCTTCTGATGAAAAGGGCTTCGGGAATTTTAAGACACTATTGAACTTTATAATACACACTATTTCAGTACAATACTGCACATAACATGAAATGATTGGAAGGGAGGTATATATATATATATATATATATATATATATATATATATATATATATATATATATATATATATATATATATATATATATATATATATATATATATATATATATATATATATATATATATATATATGTATATATATATATATATATATATATATATATATATATATATATATATATATATATATATATATATATATATATATATATATATATATATATATATATATATATATATATATATATATATATATATATATATATATATATATATATATATATATATATATATATATATATATATATAGTCGACACTGTCTATAGCGAAACTTTTTATAGTGCAATTTTTTCAAGACCTAGAATATTTTAATGAAATTTCATGTAGAAAGCCCTGCATATAGCGAATCTGTAAAATAGTAACACTCTATATGATAAAATTTTTACCGGAATTTTATGTATAAATTTTTATGCATTTATTGAGATCTTGGCCATTTCGGGTTTCCCATTTTTATCTAACATTAGCACGAATTTCATTTTTATGACGCATTCTTTTGAAAAGGTTCTTAACGCGTTTATAACGCCTAATGGTTGGCAATAAATCAGGTAGATTTCTGTGAGAAACCCGGGGAATAACCCATTCTATAGAAACCCGGGGAAAAAACCCATTTTATAGTCGAGGCCTAGTAATTCGCAAATTCAGGTTCAGTTTCTTTTTGTTTAAGAATCAAGTAAGATGTCCAAGCGAGTGTGTTTAAGTTTAGCTGAGAAAATTAAAGTTTTGGAGGAAATTGATAAAGGCTGCAAAAAAATTGATGTTGCTGCAAAATTTGATGTTTCTCCAAGTTGCGTGTCTCTGATAATAAAAAGTCGCGACAGTATCATCAAGAAACATAGTGTTCCAAGCAGTCGAAAACGAGTACGGGTGAGTACTTACGAGGATGTAAATGAAGCAGTTTTACGATGGTTTCAAGTGGCCCGTACGCATCAAAACGTACCAATATCGGGAAATTTAACAAAGCAAAAGGCTCTACAATTTGCTAAAGAATTTAACTGCGTTAATTTTCAAGCTAGTGAAGGGTGGTTGAGTGCCTGGAAAACTCGTAATTCAATTGTTTTCAAGACGGTGTCTGGCGAGAGTGCAAGTGTTAGTCAGGAGGACTGTGACATTTGGACTGAAACTGTTTTAAAAAGTGCATTGAAAAAGTACGAGCCAAAAAACGTTTTCAATTGTGATAAAACCGGTTTGTTTTTTAAATGTTTGCCAAATAAAACTTTTGCTTTTAAAAGTGATCAATGTTTTGGTGTTAAATCAAATAAAGAAAGGGTGACACTTATGGTTGGAGCAAACATGGATGGCTCAGAAAAACTGAAATTACTGCTCATAGGTAAAAGCAACAATCCCCTTTGTTTAAAAGGAGTTAAATCTCTGGAGTTAAATTACGCCAATAATAAAAAGGCATGGATGACTTTTGAGATTTTCGAAAGATGGATCAAAGAACTGGATACGAATATGAAAAGCCAAAAGCGAAAGATTGTGATATTTATAGACAATTGTCCTCCACATCCAGTTACTGTAAGTAAAAAATTAAGGAATATTGAATTGATCATTTTTCCACCAAACATGACCTCCAATTTGCAACCTATTGACCAGGGTATTATAAAAAACATAAAACATCATTACCGAAACAGAATTGTTCACAAAATTGTTAATGCGATTAATAACAACCTTCCAGTCCAAAAATTGATTACCCTTAAAGAGTGTATAACCGAAGTCGCTAAAGTATGGAGTGAAAATGTTTCTCAGAAAACTATCAAAAACTGCTTTTCTAAAGCAGGTTTTACTGAAAAAATTGACGAATGGGAAGAAGAAGACGAAAAGGATCTCGCTACCTTAAAAAGGCAATGGGGTATTCTACAAAAAACTGCTACCGTCGACGCAAATTTTTTACTTGAAGATTTCTTAGAAATCGACAATGATGTTGGCACGACAGATCTCCCAACTGACCAAGACATAATTGACGATATAAAAAGTATAGAAGATCATGAAGAAGAAACTGAAACCGGGGAATGTCCTGCTAAATTTAGTGAAAATGAAATAAGAAATGCATTTGACATTGTGCGAACTACTCTCAGGGGCCAGGAAAGTGTACCTGATCAAATCTTTATGCATTTGAATAAATGCGAGAATTTTGTTGAGCAACAATTATTTTTCAAAAGTAATGTTCAAAAGAAAATAACTGATTATTTTTCCTAGTACGTAGTATGTACATATGTATTAACAGATTTTTTATTATTCTTTTTATTTCGTATGTAGTACATACATATATAAAGTCCGTACGTTATATCTTTACACGTGCGTCATAGTTTTCAGGTAATATCCCAGACGACTATTATATTTTTTGTCTCTTTTTACCAATACCTACGATTTATTGGTGAAAAGAGACAAATAATATAATAGTCGTCTGTTATATGCCCTGAAAACTATGATGCACGGGTAAAGATGTAACGTACGGACTTTATGTATGTATTTAGCCCTGTACATGCTATGTACTATTTAAACTTTCAAATGTTTAATAAAATCTTTTCTATTAATTCAATTTTGCAATTTTTTTTGTTGCTTGTACCTTATAAAATACAATTACCAATATAAAAT
>JAHKBH010002313.1:0-33720 GCA_019049505.1 Pachyrhynchus sulphureomaculatus
CCTATTTATACGTGGCCCTGTCAGGTGTAACTTCCAAACACAATCTGTTTTTTTCTGGTACCCGACGAAGAGACACTTATGTGGTGTATAAAGAAATACGAGGATGGCTTGAAAAGTTCAAAGCCTCACCAAAAAAATAATTATAATATTTTTATTGTAGTTCATACTTTCTTTGGTTGTCACAGTGTAACATTTTGTTGCTGTAGAATTTGTGGTTTATAGGTTAGAACGAGTTTAGTGAGACCAAGTGCAGCGTTTTTGGAAAAATGGAAAAAATGCACGTGCGGTCATCAAGATTAACACCAAAGGAGATCCACGATGATATGAAAACAACACTAGGGAAATCTGCTCCGTTATATACCACTGTGAAAAAAATGGGTTGCAGAATTTAAACGTGGACGAGAGAGCACCGAAGGTCACCCTCACTCTGACCGGTCCACAACGTCTACGACTGAAGAAAACATCGGCAAATTGTGTGATCTCATATTGGAGTAACTATCAGGGAGATTGCAGACACTATAGGCATGTCGTATCAACGAACTCGGATTTTCTAAGGTTTCCGCTAGGTGGGTCCCCAGATTACTTTCAGTTGAACAAAATTCGACTCACAATTTCTCGCGACTGTTTGGAGATGTTTGAGGCTGATCCGCAAGATTTTCTTCACAAGTTTATGACAATGGACGAAACCTGAGTTCACCACTATACTCCAGGGTCAAAACAACAATCCAAGCAGTAGAAAAAAATCTGGTGAACCGACCCCAAAGAAAGCGAAGGCAATTCTCTCGGCTGGAAAAGAGATGGCGTCTGTTTTTTGGGATGCTAAAGGTATTATTATTGTGAACTACCTTCCGAAAGGCGAAACAATAAACTCGACTTACTATTGCATCCTTTTGCGTCGTGTATGTCAATAAATTAAAGAGAAACGCCCAGGATTACTGAGAAAGACAGTTCTGTTCCATCAGGACAACGCTCGCGTTCACACGTCTGTTGAGTCTATGGCTCAAATTCGTGATTGTGGTTTCAAATTGCTGCCCCACCCGGCTTATTCTCCTGATTTGGCACCTTCGGACTTTCGTCTGTTTCCAAACTTAAAAAAACACCTCGGTGGCCAGAAATATTCATCAAATGAAGAAGTCAAAGCTGCAGTTAACCAGTATTTTGAAGACCTTGAGGAATCTTTTTTTGAAGCTTTGAAAAGCAGGTGGGAGAAGTGCATAGAGCTAGGTGGAGATTACGTCGAAAAATGAAAATATTTTTGTACGTATTTTGTTTTGTTTTCTTGACTAGCCCGCGAACTTTTCAATCCATCGTCGTATGTTAAACTTTTTTAAAAAAATCCACTGGTAAGCAAAAAAAAGCGACTTAAACGATTTAGCTTCAATTAACACAGATCCTTGAATTTCATTTTCAAACAGTGGTATTAATTTTGATATCATTAGAATGCTGATTTTCTATTCTTTTCAATAAAACCAAAAAACATTTGGATTTCCAACAAGTTTTACTGATTAAAACGGTTTTACTCAATAGAAAACCGTTTTTGCTCGCTCAACAACATCCTCGTTGCGCCTTATTCATTCCAATGAAAACACATTCGACTGTAATTTCCTATCATTACTTTATCGGAACTTGAACCGTCAATATATCTGCTATACCTGCTCACCAATTACATCATCGGAAAATGGATACCACCCCGGAAGAAACTCCGCAAGAAGAGCATAGCCAACGTGTAGTCTACAAACGTTACCAAGAGACTGGCGCCCTTACACAGAGATCAGGATCACGAAGAAAAAGGTGTACCTGGGAGCGAGACGACCGTTTCATTGTCAACACAACTGTAAGAAATCGTCACTTGAGGTCAAGCAGGAGCTCCCACAAGTTCGTGGTAGGGCTGTCAGTCACTGAACAGTCAGAAGAAGACTTAAAAAAGCTAACCTAACACCGAAGAGACCAGCTAATGGACCCAAATTGACAGCAGCCCATCGACAAGCGCGACTCAGATGTGCCCGAGGACTTGTCGACTGGACCTTAGAGCAATGACGCTCCGTTTTATTCTCCGACGAGTCACGAATGTGCCTACCTGGCAATATGATGGAAGAAGACGAATCTATAGGAGGCCTGGGGAGCGCTATGCGTAGTCCTGCATTACGGAAACGGTCGTCTACGGAGGAGGTTCCGTCATGGCGTCAGGAGGCATCTCACTAGATGCGAAAACCGATTTAGTTTTCGTGACTAATGAGACTCGTAGAGGCACATCGAGGAGATCCTGCAGAAACAAGTCGTTCCTTGCGCTGGGTTTTGTTGGCGATAGCTTAGTGCTAATGCACGACAATGCGAGGCCACATGCTGCTGCATTGGTATGGCAATACAAAATACTAATTTTGATTTTTATCAGTAAATTTAATTGATAAACTTCAAATTTGTTTAATTTTTTTCCTACCCCTACCCCTATTCTAGGGTTCGTGTTAAATGAAGCCAATTAGTTTGAGTCTATTTTTTTTGCTCACCAGTGTATTTTAGACATGTAATTTTTGTCTACACTAAATTTATAACGAGGAGTTTAAACCTTGACCTTTCCAGAATTAGACATTTCTGGTCTAAAGTTCACCCGCCGTTCGAGAACTCCCCAAGCATGTTGTTTATTCAACACAATGAAATGAGTTAGATTTGTGTTGTCGGTTTAAAGCTATTCATAAAGTGGAGGAGTGTCTAGTAATTAAATATATTTATATGCTCATTATGACATTTTTGTGCAAATTTCACGCTAGATAACGGTAGCCGCACGCTAAATTGTTGCAAATTTTTTTTATGTAAATTCGCAACAATAATAATGATAATACGCAAGATAAACTAAAATAGCTAAATGTAGGTTTTAATGGGTCATTTATTTTGCACAAAACACGCTTGTTTTGATATAAAGTACTAAATGGAAACCTCACCGTTAAAAATACATAGCATTTTTTTTAAATATTATATTACACACCTTAAAGAATCTTTGCAGGTTCTTAGGTTTTTTTTATCGTTCACCTCCTCAACTGATTCGGAATTTTACTCTTTTTCATATCCTGAGGATATCGGCGGGAATGTCGTAATACCCGTCAACTTTGTCCAAGTGTCTAAACATACATTTTTGTATTTCACGGCACCTTTTAGACAACGCGGTAGTGCTGCCAGGGACGGTATTGCATTTCTGCAAACTATTAGGTTAGACTATTAGGTATGTACAAGGTGATCATTTCAATCGAAAACATCGGACACGACGAGCGCCAAACGGTGTGTGTATCACATCATGATATGGTACCGCATATACGTTGACGGTCTATATTTGCCAAAAAATTAACTTTCAAATTAATTCGTTAGTTAATTGGCCTCATTCGCGTTTTAAGATGTCGCATCATTGTGGTCGTCATCGTAATAATAAATAAATAAATAAATATCGTCTTTAATTCAGTATCCACAAAATCAATACAAAACAAAATCAAAAAGATATGTAATAGACAATTTCCAAATGTACGCACACAATTACAATTACCGCAGAAGGAGAAGAAATGGCGGAGTTTAGCCACAGGCTACTCTTACACTCAACCATTTCCGTCCTTATTTAAGCCTAATAATAACAATTAAGACGACAATTATGCGTATAACATCCAACATACTCCAACATTTTCTATTAAGTAGTATACGAGTTATAATCTCGAGACTACGAAGAAAACCGAAAACTATTTAAAATAGATACGACCCTCAGCCAGGAGTGGTCCGAGAACAGAATCCGAGGACCGCAATGTGCGTTCGAAATGTCGATGTTCATGTGTCCTGCAGTTCACAAGTTGACGAACAATTAGCTGCGTTCTTCATCGACCCACGAGCCCAGTGATCCACCGTTTAGGGTAATCTTTTTATATTTTTGTTTACCGTGCCTGGCGAAAGGCTAACGTTATTAAATCTTTAAGGTGGCAAGTGTTTTAAAAACGCTTTTAATTCGTTATAAAAAAAAGCCAGAGAACGAGATTATTTTACACACCTTCGACGCCCGGCCCCGATTTATGGAAAATTATTGGATATCTATTTATTTTTTTTAATGTATAATAATATAGTGCATGTCACAGAATATACTGACGTATTTGATATTTGATAGTGAAAACGACGCTGGGCGCCGGGACGCCAAGCAACTTTTTTTCCATCGACATATCTTTTGTAAAACGGCGTTGGAAAGCCGTAATTTTTTTCAACATTTTTCCCTTAAACTGCTTTTTTTTCTAATTTGTTATGAAGCAAAAACCCTCTAAAATATTATTTTTTGGTTATCACGGTTAACATGGATGGTACGCCACATTTGGCGGTTTTCAAACAATTTATCTAGTAGACGGCTGTCATATTTTATTCTGACGGCTCTTATCTGCACACCTATTCAATTCAATAGAATTAAACTAAGTAAACAGTCTGTTAATAGCTTCTGGTTGAACTGGTTTCCCATGCTGAAAAAGTAGATATGATTTTTATTTATGGAGAAGCAAGAAGAAATTCTCGGGAAGCCATTAGACTGTATCGAGAACGTTACCCCGATAGGTATATCCTGGATCACACTATGTTTTATCGATTATAAAGAAATTTGAGGAGCAATATGTATGCATTTCCTGAGTAGAAAGGTATTTCTAAAGAAAAACAGATGAAAAAGTAGCCAAAATTATACAATATTTTCAAAACCATCCATATAATTCAATCAGACAGGCAAGCAGGCAATTGAATGTATTTTATGGTGCTATTCAGAAATCTCTTAAAGCTACCAAATACCATGACTATAAAATGCATAATCTTCAGTTATTAACACAATTTGATTCGGAACGACGACTGAGTTTTATAGCAGAAATGATGATTAAATATAACGAAAAACGTTATTTTCTGAATCATATGTTATATTATGGACAGATGACAATCATTTTGTCAGTAACGGCAAACCTAACAGAAAAAATTTTCATTACCTGGCTGACGAGAATCTATAAAGTTAATCAAATTAAGAATCAAAGCCATTATAGCGTTAATATATGCTGTGGGGTAATTAGGAGACATTTGGTTGGACCATACTTTTTTGAGGGAACACTAACTAGAAATAGATACCCTTATTTCTTGGTTAACACTCTACTAGTTTTTATTAGAAAATGTTCCTCTTATTTTAAAAAAGTATATGTTGTATCAACACGACGGTGCACCACCTCATACAACTGCTGTTGTTAGAGAGTATTTGAATGGACGGTTTCAAGGAAGATGGATAGGGGTTTGCAGCCTAGTTATTCAATAGGCACCTAAGTCACCAGACCTCTCGCCGTCAGATGTTTTCTTATGGAAGACTCTTAAAGATATTATATGCAAAACTGCAAAAAAATACTATTGAGCACTTACCATAAAGGGAAAAATATTAGATGTGTGCAAGAGTATATCGGAAGAAATTATTTGCAAAGCCACTCATCAAGCCTTAATGAAGCGAATGAAACAATGCCTGATAAAAGAAGGAAGACATACGAAAAATGTCTTTTGATTTTTTAAGTTTCAAACATTTAATTTTAAAAATATGTAATAAGTTATGTAATGTTACACGTTATCTAGTTTTTTTTTTGTGGTTTTAATAAAAATAATGTACTCTTCTTTTTTATTGTTTTTTTTTTTTATTGTTCAAAGATATTTTATTAAATATTATTATAAATACTGTCAGACCAAAGTATGACAGCCGCCTAATAGATAAATTGGTTGGAAACCGCCAAATGTGGCATTTTTATTGTTTTTTTTTTTTATTGTTCAAAGATATTTTATTAAATATTATTATAAATACTGTCAGACCAAAATATGACAGCCGCCTAATAGATAAATTGGTTGGAAACCGCCAAATGTGGCACACGATCCATGGCACCAGCGATGACCAAAAAATAATATTTTAGAGGGTTTTTGCTGCATAAGTTTTTGGCAAAACAAATTAGAAAGAAACAGTTTGAGGAAAAAATGTTAAAAAAAATTAGGGTTCTCCAATACCGTTTTACAAAAGATATGTTGATGGAAAAAAAGGTTGTTTGGCGTCGCGATACCCGGCGTCGTTTTGACTACCAAATGTCAAATACGTCAGTATACTCCTTGAGATGCATTACGCCATGCTACGTGTAAAAAAAAAATATCCAACAATTTTCCATAAATCGAGGCCAGGCGCCTAAAAATGATCACCCTGTACGTGGCCAGACCATATATATGTAAATAAATAAGTATACCGACCTGCCGGGATTGGGACCCAAGAGCTTCCGCACCGCAAGTAAGTACTACGTCATGGAGCCACGGGCTAGAGCGCATACGCGCCTCACTCCTCTAGATGTAAAAGATAGCACGTCTTAGAAATCACACTCTTTTAATAGGAGGCCCTTCTTGTAAAAAACGATAAATTAGGTGCAAGTTTTTTTAAAGTTCCACTGTACGAAAAGGTTTTTTTTGTAAAAAATCTCTCCCCTCACTCCGGTCATCAATTTTGAATGGGGTGTGAGTTTTTAGATCTGAAAGGTTTATTTTTTAAGAAGGTTTCCCTAGGGGTCATCGATTACTAAATCTGATGGCTCTTGTCTGCATATCTATTCAATTCAATAGAATTAAACTAAGTAAACAATCTGTTAATAGTTTCTGGTTAAACTGGTTTCCCATGCTGAAAAAGTAGATATGATTTTTATTTATGGAGAAGCAAGAAGAAATTCTCGGGAAGCCATTAGACTGTATCGAAAACGTTACCCCGATAGGTATATCCTGGATCACACTATGTCTTGTCGATTATAAAGAAATTTCAGGAGCAATATGGATGCATTTGCTGAGCAAAAAGATATTTCTAAAGAAAAAACTCTTATAACAGATGAAAAAGGAGCCGAAATTATGCAATATTTTCAAAACCATCCATATAATTCAATCAGACAAGCAAGTAGGCAATTGAATGCATTTTATGGTGCTATTCAGAAATCTCTTAAAGCTACCAAATACCATGACTATAAAATGTATAATCTTCAGTTATTAACACAATTTGATTCGGAACGACGACTGAGTTTTATAGCAGAAATGATGATTAAAATATGACGAGAAACGTTATTTTCTGAATCATATATTATGGACAGCTGACAATCGTTTTGTCAGTAACGGCAAAACGGAAAAAATTTTCATTACTGGACTGGCGAGAATCCCTATAAAGTTAATCAAATTAAGAATCAAGGCCATTATAGCGTTAATATATGCTGTGGGGTAATTGGGAGACATTTGGTTGGACCATACTTTTTTGAGGGAACACTAACTGGAAATAAATACCTTAATTTCTTGGTTAATACTCTACTAGTTTTATTAGAAAATGTTTTTCTTATTTTAAGAAGGCATATGAGGTATCAACACGACGGAGCACCACCTCATATAACTGATGGTGTTTGAATGAACGATTTTAACGAAGATGGATAGAGGTCCGCAGCCCAGTTATTCAAAGGGCACCTAAGTCACCAGACCTCCCGCCGTTCGATGTTTTCTTGTGGGAGACTCTTAAAGTTATTATATACAAAACTGAGACAAATACCATTGAGCACTTAAAGGAAAAAATAGTAGATGCTTGCAATAGTATATCTGAAGAAATTATTTGCAAAGCCACTCATCAAGAGTTAATAAAGGGAATGAAACAATGCATTATAGAAGAAGGAAGACATATAGAAAATTTCTTTTGATTTTTTAAGTTTCAAACATTTAATTTTATAAATATGTAATAAGTTATGTAATGTTATCTAGTTTTTTTGTGGTTTTAATAAAAATAATATATTCTTGTTTTTCATTGATCAAAGATATTTTATTAAATATTATTAAAAATACTGTCAGACCAAAGTATGACAGCCGCCTAATAGATAAAGTGTTCGATCCATGGCAACCGCGATGAGCAAAAAATAATGTTTTGGAGGGTTTTTGCTACATAACTTTTTTGCAAAACAAATTAGAAAAAAAAAACAGTTTGAGGAAAAAATGTTCAAAAAAAATTGGGCTTTCGAATACCGTTTTACAAAAGGTGTGTCGATGGAAAAAAAAAACTGTTTGGCGTCTCGGAGCCAGCGTCATTTTCACCGCCAAATCTGAAATACGCCAGTATACTCCTTGACATGCCCTATACCATTCTACATTAAAAAAAAAAAAAAATATCCAACAATTTTCCGCAAATCGGGGCCGGGCGTCTAAAAATGATCACCCTGTACGTGGCCAGGCCATATATACTTAAATAACCTGCCGGATTGGCACCCGAGACCTTCCGCACCTCAAGTAAGTACTACGCCATGGAGCCACGGGCCGCCACGGGATAGAGCGCATATGCGCCCCACTCCTCTGGATGTAAAAGATAGCACCTCTTAAAAATCGGGCTCCTAATGAGAGGTCCTTTTTTTTGTAAAAAAACGATTTTTAAATTAGGTGCAAGTTTTTAAAGTTCCATTGTACGAAAAGGTTTTTTTTTGTGAAAAATCTCTCCCCTCACTTCGGTCATCGTGTGAGTTTTTAGATCTGAAAGGTTTATTTTTTGTGAAGGTTCCCCTAGGAGTCATCGATTACTGTAGAAAAGGGTTATTTTTTGTAAAAAATCTCCACCCCCTGGTCATCGATTTTTAATTTAGAGCGTTGCTAGAAGGTTTATTGACGCCCTCCACCGCAAGCAGCTCCCCCTCTAGTGTATTTTTTTAGAGGCGTCCTTTATATCCATATGCCTCCCGCTCCGCTACTAACAGGCTCGGGCTGTTTTTAGTTCATGATCCACAAGTCATTCCTTGAATTTCACATAGGAATTAAAAAACTAGCGATCTGTCTTGAAAATCCCTTAAAAACTTCTAAACGGTATTATTAGGATATAGTTTTCATTATTCATGTTAAAACTATCATATTTACTTAAAAGTGTTCTTTCTTTGTATTGTATGTATAGAAATATAGGTAAATAAATAATTTGCAGTGTTTAATATGTCATGACAGGGTAAATAAACAGTAGCATTTGCGAAAAATTACACATGAACTTTTGTGGACTGCAGATGAAGTAATTTATTAACTTAAAAAAACAGTAAGTTGACATCTAAAAAACTTCTAGTTGTATTTTCGGGAGCATCTTACTCAACATCTTTAGTAGTTTCTGCGCGTCTCCTACTAGAATAAAATTATAATATTAAATCCTACAATCTGTTAAATCGTATCGCCTATAACTTGTAGTCCGTAAAAGAAATTCCTTTTCTTTTTAGGTTATTGTTGACAACCCTGTAAATAATGTTTGGTGTTAGTTCGGTCGAGCATTTTGTCAGTACTATGGCAGACATTCCATCAGCGCCATAAGCTTTTTTGATGTCTAGCTTTATTAAAATGTCATAATCAAAAGTCAAATTAGTACATAGATTCGTAGGTTTACAGTGTTCTTTTAATTGTTACAAATATGATTTGTTAAAACATATCCATTTGGGCCCTCGTACCTTTTGATCAGTTGGTTTCATCATTTTTAGTTAATACTTTACATGATGCTATGTTTGTTGTTTTTTAAAAAGGTTTTTGTTACTTATTGTTTTATTTTTGGTTAGTTACTCCGTGTTTTTATGGAGAAAAATAATGAGATACCATATGCATTACTATTTATTATTTATTTTAACTCTCTCTCTCACATACACTCTCCCTCTTACACTCTCTTCTCAGTCTTTTTTGCATTTATTTTACAGTATTTACTATTTACATGTTTTGATATTTACAATTTTACAAATTTCTTATACATATATACATTTTTATGTACATATATGTAGATTTGTGTTTACATATTTTGTCTATATTTACTTGTCTACATCATTAAAGTAAGTTTTATGATACGCTGCCTGAAGTCAATATCGGGCATCCTTGACTACACGGTGGGAATAGTTGGTGGTGTTTTTTCTTGGCAATCGACAGTAGAATGTGAAGCAAAGAGTTCAGCCAACGAGTTGGCTTTCTCAATAGGTCTTGTTGGAATAGTGATAGCTGGTCGCATGAGTACTGATATAGTGCACTTTTGACTGATGGCCTTAGCGACCAAAAGGACCTATAATTGTATTTCATTAATATTAAATAACGCTAAATGGAGCTCTGATGTCCTCTAATAGACTCCAATCACATAAAAATCCCATCCTTAAAGAAGTAAAAAATTGACTGGGAAACAAAGGTGAAAAGCCAATGGTTAAAAACTTCCCTGTGTATTATTACTTTTTTTAATTATACGGAAAATTCTTAACTACTTTCATGTTTCGTTTTCTATATCCCATGTTTTAACGCATTTCTGAAATAATGACATGAACATTATTTTATTTTTCTCAATAACATTTTACAATGAGACCAAAAGAAGTTATTTTTAGGATTTCGTACGAATCACTTATAAGATCACTTCGGTGTCGGTCTGTCCGTTTGATTGCCCGTCTAACTCTCCGTTCGCCTGTCCGCCTGTCTGTCCGCCTCTCTGTCCGCCTATCTGTCCGTCTGTCTCACCTGATTTTCTCCGAAACTATTTGACATAGAAAGTTGAGATTTGGCACTAATATAGGAATTGATGGCCTCATCAGAGCCGTGTAGTTTTGAAAGTTAAATTTTGAATTAAGGGGTTAATTTTGGGGTGGTGAAATCGGAAGTAAAAAAAAAAATTACCAGGTGATCGAGTGGGGTGTCAAATGAGAGCTTGTGAAAACACGAGTTCAGAATTATATATAATGTAATACTTTCGCACACTTTTCTTTGAACTACTTTAAAAAAATTGCGAAAAATCGCTGTCCTCCCCTTATCTCGAAAAGTACTTACCAAAAAATTTTGAAAAAACTCTGGATATTTTCCAGAGGGTGTACATTGAACGAAAATTATCACTAATGCATTACCTTTAATAATTCATCTGATATATATATATATATATATATATATATATATATATATATATATATATATATATATATATATATATATATACATATATATACATACATATATATATATATATATATATATATATATATATATATATATATATATACGTATGGGTCATCAGTTTTCAGTAAAGATCAGAAAAAAACTTTGTTGAAAACTCATTTGGGGTGTGGTTTTGTCAGTCATTGATCATTTTATACCCGCCGCAACAAAAATTTTTATTTTCAAAACAATCAACGTACGGAGCACTATTTGCTCAAATCCGACTTGCACTTGGCCGATTTTATTGTAATCCTAATACGCCATTTAAAATTCTTCAAATATAGTTCGATATAACTTGCACTCCAAACTTTCAAATATAAGTTATTAACTAGACACCTGCATAAAATGCCAAAAATAATATATTGCTATAGTAAAAACAAACTCGGTACTTATTTTATGACAAGATACACGATTATTAGCAGGTACCACGTACTTATTTGCACCAAAAAATTATCAGTTTTTTAGATAGTTATTTAGAGGGACATTGCATTTCCTACGCCCTGTTAGGCACGGCCCTGATAGGATGTGTAAGTGTATTTCAAAACTGTTCCCCAGAAGTACACCTCTGAATCCAAATTGCATATCAACGCTATACATATCCTGAGTTTATGCATTTGTACGATAAAGACCCGTTAAATACATTATCATTCAGTCATTGTTGTCAGTGCTATTCAAAATGCAACTCGTTTAAGACAATGCATTATTTATTACATCAAAGTTGATAAGTTGTCAAGAACTGCGGCGGACGTTAACGATCACGACGTTGCAAATAAATTAGCTTTCTCTCTTACTTTATTTATTTTTTTATTTTACCTTGTATGTGTAGGAATACATGCATATGCAAAATTAAGTCCTTCACTTGTATACCCTAGGATAATTAATTTTTCGGACTGATGTTATACACGAGGGTTGTATGATAAGTACCTGGCCTTGACAAGAAAAAAACATTTTTATGTCTAAAATTTATTTTATTTTTCAACATAGTCCCCTTTTAGCTCGATACACTTAGGCCAACGTTTTTTCTATCTCTTGTATCCCATCTAAAAATACGATTTTTCCAACCCTTTAAAATAGGCGTTTGTTTCAACAATCTCCTCATCGTTTGAGCCAAATTTCCTATTCGGAACTAGGAACTAATCGCTGTGGGCTAAATCTGGCGAATATAGTGAATGCGGAAACAATTCGTGTCCTAACTCATGGAATTTTGCTATGGTGATGACTCAAGCGTGCACGCGTGCATTGGTCTGATGAAAGAGAATTTTTTTTCTTCGCCAAATGCAGACGTTGTTCTTTCACAGCATAATTGAAACGATCCAATAAGTTGACATAAAACTCTCCATTAATCGTTTTGCTTTTTCAGAGTAATGGACATGGATTATGCCGCGTGTATCCCAAAACACTGTGACCATGAATTCATTGACAGAGTCGCCTTGGCCTTCTTTGGCGGCGGTTCGCCATGGAAAATCCACTGTTTGGACTGTTCTTTGGTCTCTGGTGTGCTATGATGAATCCATATTTCGTAGCCAAAAATCATTCCGATTGCGCTTTAGCATCGCCAAACATTCTTTTGAACTTGACAGACTTGAGTGTTTATTATCAGTTGTGAGCAATCACGGCATTCATCTTGCGGAACCCTTTCTCATATCCAAATAAGTTGTTAAAACGTTCTGCACCTGTTCAATTAAGATGCCCACAGTCTCAGCAATGTCACGAACTTTCACTCTCCTATCATTTATCACTATTCGTGGATTTTTTCAATCATTTCTGATCTAGTGACCTCATTTGGATGACCTGGACGTTCTTTATCAAAAATGCTTGTACAGCCACGCTTGAATTCAGCAGTCCCAGTTCCGCTTTTATATTATCATTCGTTTTCATTTTCAAAAACAAATATTTTATCACTGCTCGAAATTCCATTTTTTCCATTCTTGTAAAATCACAAAAATTGTGCTTTTACAAGAATGGGGCTATGTACTTGTTATACAACCCTCGTATGATATACGACAATATATTAATTTCTTTCTAGCCTAGCATACAAGGAACAAGCGAATCTCAAAAAGAAAAATTGTTTGTTCGACGTAATTTCGTACACTTATGCATCGGGTACTCGTATAAAGTAATTCTAGAATTTTCGAAAACAAAATTTGTCTTGGTTTACAAGCCAGTCTTCGTCAACTTTTATTACTTCTTCATTTGAATGAAATTTGTGTACTTTCAAATGTTTTTTTTTTTTTAGTTTCAGGAATAGATGATCTCCGAGGACTTAAATTAAGAGAATGTGACAGAAGATCAGTCATATGTTCGATTAAAGTAGCCGGCTCTTGATGGAAATTCATAATAATTGAAAATAAACACTTATCACGTAGGCTGAAAAGTTTTTGGTCTAGCTAATTAAAACACATTTTTTTTTTTCAAAATTCGACTTTATTCATCAATAGCGATACAATCAATCCAAAGATTTTCTAGCATTTCTATACTTTTCTTGTGGAAAGATTTATCTTTGTCTTCAAAATAGGCCTCAGTTTCGGTGATAACTTCTTCATTGAAGCCAAATCTCGTTCCCGCGAGCTTTTTTTTTGTGGTCGGCAAATAGATAATAGTCGCAGTGAGCCAAATCTGGAGAATACGGTGGATGCGGAAGCAACTCGAACTACAATTCATGCGCTTAATAGGTCCAAACAGCGCTCAGAATCATCAACACGTTGTTGTTTTTGGTCCACTGTGATCAAACGCGGTAACCATTTCGAACAGAGCTTTCTTATGCCCAAATGTTCTTCCAAATTATGATCAACACGTTCCCTTGATATCTTTAGGGTATCAGCTATCTCATGCAATTTCACTTTATTGTCATCCAAAACAATTTTGTGGATTTTTTTTATGTTTTCCGGTGTAACCACCTTATTTGGGAATCCAAAGCGTTCAGCATCATTGGTATCTGTACGACCGCATTTAAATTCAGCATACCAGTAAATGATGAGTGATTTTCCAGAGTCCCCGTAACAAGCGATTGCTGGTATTTTTTCCCATTAAAAAACAGTGTTTAATCAACATAGGAAATTCGATTTTTTCCATTGTTTTGAAAATATCAAAAGTAGCGTCACTAAAACCACTGTAACTTGTAAACTAATCGTCGAAATGTCATGAAATTTGGACACATATCGTTTGAAGATTGGCACTTCCTAAAAATCATATGGATTTTTTTAAAAGGGCGACATCTATGTGTCAGACCAAAAACTTTTCAGCCTACGTGTTAGTTTTAAATTTCCACTATATTTTGTGTCTTATGACAATTGTTTCGGTACACGTACATTCGTCTCTAATTTTTCTGGAATATTAGTTCTTTAGAAGATCTTGTACTGAAATTGTAAAACCTGATACAAAAGCAGTTACAACCAAGTTTACTAGAGTTTAGCCTGTAAAAATTAATAGTAATTATTTTAACGTGTGTTATGGTTATGTAATATTATATTTTGTGTACAGTGTATATAGGTGTCCTAAGCGTAAAATAAACATTTATAGATGAACCTAGAAGGTACAATTGGGATATTAAGGTCAATAAATTTTTATGGAGATCTTCTCCGTAGCATTCCTTTATCAATATTTTTATAAAATGCACAAGCTGCGTTATAGTTTCATTTTGCTTATGTGCACAATGTTTGAACTACAAAAGAATAATTAAATCGTTATGAGTGGTACGTGCCCGAAAATGACTATTCAAATTAGTGATATGTTATTCTCCAAACATTGCTGGTTGTATGGAGAGCAGTTTATTCCAAAGAGACGAGCTTCTTCGTAAAAAGAAGTTCCTTATAGAAAAAGAAAGCGACCCGAAATTTTGACCTGTCGACTAACCGTCTCCTTAGTTGTTCGTTCTATCGGGCGAGTCGAATAAAAGCCTTTAGCTTTGATTTTGGGGCCTCCGTTCCCTGGAATGCACACATAAAGTTCATCCAAAAATGGATTATCGTTTAAAAAAACACTTGAATCAAGTACCATAACATTTGTTAAAACTAAAGAAGTGGAACGTCCCAAAGGGCCCAAAAAACACAGATTCAAAAATATAACAACCAACCATATAAAATCAATAAATTTAGTTTGTTCTTGATAAAATAAGAGGGAACTTGCAAAAGGCAGAGGCCGCTAATACCGGAGGATGAAGCTGGCCCCGCTTGTTCCAGACAAAAACGGCCGTTTTACGAGTTCTTGAATAAATAAGAGAGTATGTTCGAAGTTTTGGATTCTACGCGACTGCCAAGTTATTTTTGGAAAATTTCGGCCTTAATTAATAAAATATCACGAGAGCAGACGCCTGACTTGTATCCGAACAAGCCAAGGCATTTTCAAAGTTCAAAAAAAAAATCGAAATTCTGATAGTATAGACGCTATTATAGGTTCTACATAAAATTCGTACCGGAGGACTGAAATTGTTATTTTTTATATTTTTTTAACCCGCAGAATCCGAATTTGCCATTCTCGGGGCCCCATAGTGTTCGGGCCTTTCGCCATGACCCCAAAAAAAAACCTTTTCTTATACAATTTCTGGGACAACCTGTCTATTGGGAGGATAAATTGTTCATTTTCATACGTAACAGAATTCGTAAAATTCGGAATAACTAGTCCCAATGAACAAAATCATTTGGGTCTGATATTATGGGCCCAGTTAGGCCGAAATCAGTATTTGTTTGTAAGACAAATTTCCGGATTCTTCAAGGGTTCATTTCTATGAAATAGTATGCCGATAGTCGCAAGAAATTCAAACAATAAGTACTTTTAAAATTTTTTTATTATTGAAAATATGCTGGAAAATACTTCTAATACACTGTAAAAAATTTTAGATGAATTTTAAAGGACTCAAAACTTGGGACTTACTTATTTATACAATAAATCGAAAAGCGACCGTTTTTAGTTGGAAAAAGCGTGACCAGCGTCGTCCTCTGGTATTCACAGCGTCTGTCTTTTGCAAGTTTCCTCTTATTTTATCAAGAACAAACTAAATTTATTGATTTTATATCGTTAAATGACAGTCCATTTTTAGATCGACGTTTTTTAAGTCCTAAAGTTGGGTCCAGTGTCGGCGGCGCGCTATGGCGACAATACGTAATTTTTATCCAAATCAATTTCTGATCGCAATTTTCAAAGATTCTTAATAATCTTTTTTTTAACCTTCGTTCTTGATTTCTCTATGGATCTGTCTGAGCGGATTTTTGATTACTCAGTCACGCAATTTTCAAGGAATCTCAATAATTTTTTTTATAATCTTCATTTTTGATTTCTCTGGGTGAATTTTTGATTATTTACCATAATTTTTATTATTTTTTCAATATATATTGCTTTTTTCCAAAAAACACCTTTTTAGGCAATAAAATGAGCCTCAGTCATGCAATTTTCAAGGAATCTCAATAATTTTTGTTTATAATCGTCGTTTTTGATTCCTCTATCGATCTGTCTGAGTGAATGTTTGATTATTTACCATGATTTTTATTAATTTCTCAATATTTATTGCGTTTTTTTCAAAAAACACTTTTTTAGGCAATAAAATGAGTCTGTCTCGCAATTTTCTAGGAATGATTGATGGTAAGATCCGTCAAGCTCTTACAGGCACGATTTCTTCCCGAAGGTGCTCTATATGCAATACTCTTCCGAAAGAAATGAACCAAAGTTTTTCTTTTTTCTTTCAACTCTCCATATGTAGATAAGGAATATGGAGTGGGTTCTATATTTAGCATATAAAATACCTTTATGAAAGTGAAATGAAAGACGTACCCACGATGAAAATACTTTGTTGCAGAAGACAATTAGTGAGATTCAGAATAACATTCAGAAAGAATTGAATATACTGATTAAGTGTGTCAAGCCAGGGGCAGATAATACGAATAAAGGCGATACAGCCAGGAAGTTCTTCCAAATTATAACGTTGTTGCTAAAATTACAAGTGCTGATGGAGATTTTATTAAGTGGGTTTACATTGTTCTGCAGCTAATAGCATCGAGAAACGGTAATTACGTCAATAATTTCAAGAACTTCTGCACGGAAACAGCCAAGAAATATGTAGAGAAGTACCTGTGCGACCCAATGCCTTCTTCATTCTATCGTCACACATAACACACGGGGTACTTTGCGACTCTACCTTCACGTGATATATCCTGGGCAATGCAAAAAAGTCCGCAAATTTCTGGGGCATATCGTACTTTGCCTTAAAACCTCGTAAAAGATTGAAATCTTGACCAATTTTACTTTAATTTTCTAAACCCTAAGTATATACTACTCAGTATATATCACCACTACACCAAACACTTTATTTTTGCACTCGATGCGCGTTTTCGCTAACCATGTTAGTTTCATCAGAAGCGATGATTGACTAAAAGCTAAACTACAAATCTACCCTACTTATACTTAGCCTAAACCTTGAATTACTCAGGTGGAACTAATGGCATAGGCAAGGCCATCAGTTCCGGTCAAGTAACCAGTAGAGGGAACTATAAGGAATAGGCCCTCTGTCTTTATTTAAACTACTTTTACATTTTATAATTTCCATACTTTCGTATGCGTTCAACAATCTCCTATCAGATACATTTTTTATTAATCTTAGATTATCTAATGTTACAATATGATCAGCTTCAAGGGCATGTTCGGCAATGCTAGGCTTTTCTATTCTACTGTATTTTAAGTGTGCTAAATTTTCTTTAAATCGTGTTTTAATTAACCTTTTAGTTTGCCCAACATACTTTTTGTCACAATCATTACATTCATAAATTCCACTTTTCTCACAATTAGGAATCTTATCTTTGGGATTTTCTAAGATATTTCTCAGATTGTCTGATGACTTATAGACTAAAGTGAGGCCTACCTTATTAAATACCTTATTGAGTCCCTTGCTATATTTCGGATTATATGGTATGGAGAAACACTTGGTGTTATTTTCTTCGCGAGTAAAAAAGGTGAAATTCTGAATATTAAACCTAAACTTATGTCTATTTATTAGCTTATTTACTAAGTCATCGTCATAACCATTAACTCTAGTTATATTTCTAATACGATTCCTTTCTTTATTAAAGTTTACTCTATTCAGAGGGAAAGTGACGAAACGATGAACTAAAAAATGTAATGAGGCTAATTTGTGTTGTTTGTAATGAAATGAATCATTAGGAATATATCTATTTGTTACTGTGTCCTTCCTATAGATATCAAATTCTAATCTATTATTATTTTATTATTATAAAATATCTAGAAAAGGCAATCGTCCTTTGTTCTCAACTTCGTAAGTGAATTTAATGGAATCATACCGACTATTTAATTTAGAAACAAAATCATCAATATTTGCTTTCTTTGTATCAAAAATCGCGAAAATATTATCCACATACCCATACCATACCCTTGGAAAATATTCGAATTCTTGACTGGCTTTGGTTTCAAACTTACTCATGAATAAATTGGCTATGAAAGGTGATAAGCAATTATTTATAGCTGTTCCTTCTTTCTGAACATAAAATTGACTGTTATATTGGAAATAATTTTGTTCCATACAAAGTTTAGATAATGTTAGGTACTCACGAATAATTTCATCCTCAAAGTCATTCATTCTAAATAATCCTTCGAGATATTGTAGTATTGGCACACTTGAGAACAAAGTACTGACATCAAAAGAAATTAAGACTTCACCTTCATTAAGAACTACATTTTTTGTTTTTATTAATGAATTCTAACGAATTCTTCACTGCGAAAGTATTTAATGGTAAATTCTTTTCATAACCATTTGGATATTAAATATGTGGGTGACCCAACCGATGAAACAATGGGTCGCATTGCCTTTCCAGGTTTGTGAATTTTGGTTAAGCAATACAACTTTGGTATGGTCGGATTACTCACATTTAATTTAAATTTTAGCGAATCGGAGACATGGTTCTTACCTTCCTTTAAAGAATTTTTAACCTCTGTTATCATTCTCGGTAATGGATTTCTTATTACCTTTTCATAAGGACCTAAATATATATTAATAAGAATGTGTACTAGATTCTGTTTGATTTGTAATACGTTGGACTTACAAAAAATTTATAAATACGTTTTTTACATTAAGTTATGTTAAGTTTAGTATATAAACACATAAATAAGTATATTCTCTCTCTTATAATGTAATAGGTTTAGAAAACACTTTATAAATATATTACGTCAATTACGTTGCTTTTCTTTTTACATTACGTTATATTAGGTGTGTGGTTTAAAAGCATTAAGTTTAGGAAATGTCTTTCTGATCATTTTTCTTCTTTGCATAGGGTTATGATAGGTTTGATATTCTTGGTGTAAATGGCTAAAAACTATATTTATTGAAAAATGAGTTCAAATTATGTCCAATAATTAAATATTCACCTAGACCGATCGATAGAGAAATCAAAAACGAAGTTTTAAAAAAAAATTATTGAGATTCCTTGAAAATAGCTTTACTGAGAATCATTTTATTGCTTAAAAAGGTGTTCTTTTGGAAAAGAACGCAATGTATATTTATAAATTAATAAAAATCACGATAAGTAATCAAAAATCCGCCAAGACAGACCGATAAATAAATCAGAAATGAAGATTATAAAAAAATAACCAGTCAAGTACAAGTTGAACTTGCGCAATTAGTGTTCCGTAAGTTGATTGCTTCTGAAATAAAAAATTTTGTTACGGAGGTATAAAATAATCAGTGACTTCACAAAACACACCCCACATGGGTTTTTAACAAAGTTTGTTTCCGATCTTTACTGAAAACTGAGGACCTTGAAATTTTTGTTTTTTTATATACCAGATAAATTATTAAAGATAATGCACAATGCACAGATAATTTTTATTCAATCTACACCCCGTGGAGAATATTCGAGAATACTTTTCGAGATAGAGGGGGGGGGGGGGACAGCGATTTTTCGCGATTTTTTCAAAATAATACAAAGAAAAGTGTGCGCATGTAAGATATTATATATATTTTTGAACTCGTCTTTTTACAAGCGAGAACTTATTTGCTATGCTTTGTTAGTCTTTTTAGGTATCGCCTGAATTATATCATTTAGCAGAATAACCAGAATTGCAATTTACACTACACCCACTAAAATTAATTTATTCATAGATTGATAGAGGTAATTTAAAACGGTGAACGCCCATTAAAAAAAAATAATATTAATAATAAACCTGTACATTCAATTGCCAAAACAAATTAAAAGAAGATCTCGCGCTACATTTTATATTTCCGCCGTAAGGCTAAACTAGCATCAGTAGCGGTATTAACGCGCATTTAAAAAAAAAATTATTTAATAACGTAATGACTTGGGAAAATAGATCGGAGGAAGCATTAGTGTAACATGGACTCTACCAAGGTGTAATTTTGAACTAAATTACACTCTAGAGCACTTCATTAGCATTAATTGAATGAGACACTTGGAAAACTGAAACCTAATATTGTGAAGTAGGCACAAATTTCTTTAATACAGTAGCGTAGTTACGCAAGCTCATTACAACAACTACAGGAGTACACGTGTGTTTAATGTCCCAATCAGAGCCGCGTAGTTTTGAAAGTTAAATTTTGACTTAAGAGGTTAGTTTTGGGGGGTGGAATGGGAAGTGAAAAAACCTGATGACCTGGTAAAAAAAAGTTTTTTACCAGGTCATCAAGTGAGATGTCAGATGAAAGTTTGTAAAAACACGAGCTCAAAAATTTATATGATGTAATATATATTTGTCTCTGTATTATTTTTTAAAAAATGGGCGAAATCCCCTGTCCACCCACCCTATCTCGAAAAGTACTGATCAAAAAATTCTGGAATATTCTCCATAAAGTGTAGATTGAATGCAAATTATCACGAGTATACTACCTTTCATAATTTATCTGGTATATAAAAAAAATTTCAAGGTCATCAGTTTGTAACAAAAATCGGAAACAAACTTTACAGAAAATTCATTTGGGGTGTGTTTTGTGAAGTCATTGCTCATTTTATATCTCTGTTACAAAAATGTTTATTTCAAAAACAATCACACAACCTACAAGAGGAATCAATAAAAAATCTCTACCAGGCAAGATTGGAGAACGAAATAAATAAAAAACCCAGTGGTAGAGGAAAAAGACATACAAGACAGTTGGAGAAATATCAAGGATAGCAGTATAAACGCAGCAAAGGAAGCACTAGAGGAACGTAAAATAAACAGAACATCAAGAAGACCGAATAATACACCTTGCTTCTGCGAGGAAGTGCCAAAAAATGCCAAGAAAAAAACAAAAAGCTATCTTAAATATAGATCAAGAAAAACCATAATAACTCAAGATAAATCATCGGTGGGCCGAAGGAGTATAGGACGCCCACGAAAAAGATGGAACAACGACCTGTAGCGACGATACATTAAAGAGAAACAGCAGGAATGCCTTACTGTAAAGAAGAAGAAGAAGAAGAAGAAAAGCAGTCACCGTACGGAATACTAATTGCGCATGTCTGACTTGCACTTGGCGGGTTTTTTTATATTACTTTTCTTACAATAACATGGGACATGTTGCTGTGTACTTGTTAGTAAACCACGGATATTTTGGAGATATTGGCTCAGGATTTATTAATATTTAAGTACTTCTAAATTTAGGTTGTATTATTATATTAAACAGGGCAACAAATTTCTTTCTCTATTCTAGGAAAATTTGAGGCTCCGTCGAAATATTTAAATATCCGAGCAACCTTAATCGTGACACTGGTCTTTACCCCTCAGCCATCTGAGAACAGATCATGCATGAAGCTCCACCTCCCCCAACCACTAATATAAAGGGCCTGCACAAGGGGAATTAAATCAATTTGTGCTAGAATCCGAAGAAATCGGTTCTCAAAACAAACTGTAAAGAAGCCGGCAGGATGAACTAAAATACGTCAACATCACTTTTTCAATCGACACAGGGGAAGTTTAAAAGAATTATACGATTAAGTTAACACATAAATACTACTTAGACATTAAATTTTAGGTGTGTAATTTTGATTTTAAAGAGAATTTTGAATATGAGGAAGGCAATCAGTTAAGTGAATTGATTAAGAACAGTATGGTATATCTTGAGTAATAAATGTTTCATCATTGTTGAGAAGCTATACAAAATTCAACGGTATGTAGAAAGTAACTGTGCTTAGAATAATGACATAAAATATAAAAATAGTAAAATGATGTTAATTTACAAATAAAATGTACAGATAAAATTATTAATTAATATAATAAGAAACAGCATATAATGAACAGTTATTTTATTTTTATTTAAACAAATGTACCTAGGCTGTCGAAAAAGTTCTTGGCCTGATACATAGATGGAATTAGAAACTGCGAAACCATAATTTTATTAGAAAGTTCCATCCTTTACACAAATACATGTAAAATTTGATTTCGATCTGTCAATCCATTCGAGTAGTAACAGATCTTTAATACTGACATGTCACTGATTTTTTTAAAATGGAAAAAATTGAATATCATGCAGTGACTAAATTCTTTGTTTGGGATGGTTTAACACCAACAAAAATTCATCCCAAATTGTTAAAAGTGTATAAGAATGCCCCACCTTCACTTTCCACTGTGAAAAATGGGTTGCTCTTCTTAAATCTGGTCGTACAAGCCTCGAAGATGATCCACGTGAAGGTCGTCCAAAAACTACTACAACACCACAAATCATTCAACAAGTCCATGATATGGTGTTAGATGATCGACGAGTGAAAGTGAGTGAAATAGCTAAGGCTATAGGCCTATTTCTTGAAAAACATATGGGCATTATACAGGACCTCTTCACAACAGCGTATACAACACAGGTAATGGAGCTCATGATTGGTTGACTACAATTTTTTATACCATTGCCAAAAAAGAATAACGCTAGAAAGTGCGAGGAATATCGGAATATAAGTCTAATGAACCACATCTTGAAACTCTTCCTTAAAATAATCCACCAAAGAGTATACAAAAAAACTAAATGAACGTACTGGACAAACACAGTTCGGCTTTAAGAACGGACTAGGGAAAAGGGACGCACTGTTCTCCATCAGATGTAGGGATGTAAACTCTGATGTTTATTTATGCTTCATAGATTTCCAAAAAGCCTTTGATATGGTAAATTATGCGAAAACTACTACAATCGTGTGACATTGATGACAAAGACTTAAAAATAATATCAAGATTATACTGGAACCATACTGCCAAATTAAAAGTTGAGAATCGCATGTCCAAAGAAATAAAAATAAAGAAAGGCGTATGTCAGCGCGTATAAAGCTGCAATGATCACAGAGACAACACTACAAAGAATGGAGTCATTCGAGATGTGGTGCTATCGCCGAATGCTGTGTGCTCCTTGGACAGCGCACACCACAAACATGGAAATGCTTGATCGAATGGGAAAAGAACGAGAGTTGCTTCCAGCTCTTAAAGAAAGAAAAAGCATTTAGTTTGGCCATATTATGAGAAGCCAAAAGTATGAGCTCTTGCAACTTATAATTTACGGAAAAAATCATCGGTAAGCGAGGACCAGGAAGGCGCCGCAACTCCTGGTTGTGAAAAACTTACGACAGTGGACAAACATGACATCTACTGAACTGTTTAGAGCGGCAATAGATAAAAATAAGATGGGTAAATGTTATCACCAACGTCCTTGAAGATAAGGCGCACTAAGAAGAAATAGGCATTTCAAAAGAACGAATTGGAAATACTTTGCATGAAGAATTACATATGAAAACGCTTTGTACAAGATGGGTGCCACAATTCGCATTTGCAAAAAGGCTATGCGATTGCGTATTTCTCAAGCGTGTTTGGATCGTTTTAAGCAAAATAAAATGGATTTTAAGCATCGTTTCACAACTGTTGATGAAAGTTGGATTCACCACTATACACCAGAGCGAAAAAAAGAGTAGAAACAATGGACGGAAGCTGGTGGAAGTGCACCAAAGAAAGCAAAGACGGTTTTATCAGCAGGAAAGGTTATGACAACAATTTTTTTGAGATAACAAAGGTGTTTAGTTGATTGATTATCTTCAGAAAGGTAAAACAATTAATTTTGAATATTATTGTAACCTTTGGGATCAGTTGGATGCAAACATTCATGAGAAAAGATCTGCTTTACAGCAACGAATGCAAGTACGAATTGCTTGAACATCCAGCGTATTCACCAGATTTATCTCCCTCTGACTATTATCTGTTTCCAAACCTGAAAAAATTCCTGGTTGGAAAGCGTTTTTACATCAAATGACGAAGATATTGCATCCGTAGATGGATATTTTGGAGACCTTCCAGAATCACACTTTAATGATGGTACTGAATTATTGGAAAAACATTGAAATAAATGTATTAAAGTTTCAGGAGATTATATCGAAAAATAAAACATATATGATGTCAAAAAAAATTCTTTCATTGTTAGGCCGAGAACTTTTCAAACACACATTTATAGTTTTAAATAATTAATTAGACTTCGGCAATGCACTTATCCTTGACTGTATGATAAAAAATATTTACGCTTAAATAAAATCACAAATTTGTTTTTAAAATAGTTCTAATTAAAATATTTTCGTCGATGTTCATAGAGACCAAAATGTATCAGAGAGTAAAAATATATTCTGATTGAAATAAGCACTTATGATAGTTCTAAATTTCCACTATATTTTGTATTGTATGATAATTGTTTCGGTACAACGTACCTTCTTCATATAATCGGTAACTAACAATTAGCACTTAGGTTAGTTCTAAATTTCCACTATATCTTGTATTTTATGATAATTGTTTCGATACATAATAACAGTTACCGATTATCTGAAGAAGATACCGTGTACCGAAGCAAATGTCATAAGACAGAAAATATAGTGGAAACTTAGAACTAACATAGGTGCTTATATTAATTATTATGAATTACCATCCAGTAACAGCTACTTCAATCGAAAATAAATGGTGAGTCTCGGTTTAATTTGTTGGTGTTGCAATTTTTGATTAAGATCTTACCATGAAATCAATTCAACTTAGTATATATAGTTGTCCAAAAATGGTTTTATAAATGGAAAATAACAATGACGATTTTTTTTTTTTGCTACCTTTTATTGACAAATTAACGAAGGCAAAACTGTAGGTATTTAATTAAATCTTCATGAAAGATATTCTTGTGGCAATTTAGCTCTGGTGCCTCGCGGCTCGGTTGGTACAAATTCGAACTTATTAAAGATTTTTCCGAAATTGTGTATGCGTCCTTACAATGTCTACCCTTCCTCCTAGACAACATTCTAGATTAGCGTATGTTCCATGTTACTGAACCTGAACTGAAAAAGTTGGTAAGTATTAATAATTGTTTATTAGATTTTGAAATATTCCTTTGGCGAATAATACGATATAGTCAACATCGTTTTAGGTAAAAAAACAAAATGTTGTTTTTATAAAGTTTTTGAATATTCTAAATTATAATTTATCCAGATTTCTATATGGTAACCAATTAAAATACCAAATTTTTACAGAGTTCTAGAATCTTATATTTGTAATCCGTCCAATTACTTACTTTCTATGAAACACAAGTAGAAAATTAATTAAAAATATTTTTCATATTGAATCAAATATATTTAATTAATCATAACCAAGGATTGATATTAGAGAGATTTTGGAACACTTATTTTGGCAGGCCACTCTCTTTATCTTCATTTGAAGCACGCGCAATATTACACCGAAGAAATCAAATACAATTACTCAGCTGTTATCGTTATTTGAAGCATGCGCCCACCGTTAGGATCTTACTCAGTATTGAAACAAAATAAGAGAAACCTTTACTAAGGATAACGAAAGAACTATTAAGAGAGGTTACTTGAAGTTCGTCATTCTTATCGCTATTATGGTAACGCCTGTTTTTTTTTCCTACTTAGGTATACGAACCACTAAGAAAATACAGTAAAACTGAAATTATAATCTTTTATTGCAAATAATACTAACAAGAGTTCATTCGTGTTCAGATTATGTTCGAATTTTGCAATCTTTGGCGCAATCACCACTACAATAAACACTTTATTTTGGAATCTGACACTCGTTTCTCTAACCATGAAAACATCATCACTAGTGATGACTGATTGTCGAGTTATTAATCGCTCCTGATGATGCTAACATGGTTGGTATAACATGTTTTGAGTGAAAAAATGAATTATTTGGTGCAGTGGTGATAACTGCTGTTTAGTGCTAATCTCAAATGAAATTTTATGTATCGTACATTCGTATTAGCTTAGAAATATTAAAGGAAGTGATAGAAACCTACTAGACACAACTTTAATTTGGAAACTTGTATTGACCCATCAAATACTAATAACCTGTGTGCTTAACCATGAAATGAATGAAAAAAATCCCGTAAAATGTATATGTTCTACAAGTATTTTTATGGAAAGTGTTCGAAGGATGTACCCCGCGTAATTCCTTCCAAAGTGGTGCATACTAGAAATACACGTAGCGCTAATACTTCACATTCGTATGAGGTTCAGCTTGTTACTCCATGTACAACGCTTTTCAAGCAGTCTTTTATATGGAGAACATCATCCCTTTGGAATAATTTGCCCAGGGCTGTTTCCCACCGAGTACAATTTACAGCGATTCAAGAACAACGTGAATCATTTTTTTCCGCACACATGCCGCTCCTGGAGCGCTTTAGGGACTTTCCTGCAGCACGCGTGCTAGACCCATCAAAAAAATGAGGTTGAATACTAACCTAACCTTACTTTTATCTTATTTTATCGCAATTCTGCCTTAGTGTAAAAGTTCAATAATTCGCGTTAATACTGCATATGCTTGAGTTAACGATAAGGGCAACGGCATTTAAAAAATAAGCGTTGCAAAATTTCTCTATTGTCGAACTTTATTTTTCGCTAGTTGCTAACCAAGCCTGGAGAAATAAGCGTGAAGGAAACCTACGCCAATTACACTATTTGTATGGTATAACCATCCACCAAAAATCAGCCATTATCTATTTTTAGTGTGACAAAACCTTCGTGTACTTGGCTGTATGAATGTTGAGTTTATGGAGCACCTTGTCCACAAAGGGCTGCTAGGAAAATCGAAATTGGTTCAACTTTTTGAATTAAAGTGTAATGTTAGTAATAAAATTGTAAACCTTTTAATCTACAAAACTTATCATGTTAGAACATATTAAAATTATTCATCATTTTTAGTTAAATTGTAATATTGAAAAGTTGCTTTTTGTTATCAAAAATGATCCAAAAAAGAACTAAAAATAGCTGAAAAGGAGAGTGTGTACGTTAGTAGTAAAAGAAGAAGATTAACCAACCCTTCACCTCCCACATTGTAACGCTACTGCACGAATGCACCAGCCTGTGTAAATTTATTCTCCTCGTGCGTTTAGTTTTATGCAAAACCCTTTTTAAGGCAGCTTCCAAGGTCGCCCAACTTTATGAGCGTATTGACTTTCGTTACATTGCTTTTTATTACTCTAATGTTAAATATTAAATAAGAAATTGTACAGAGTGATCTAATCTTCTATATATGTGTATATAAGAAGTACATTCAGTCAAATAAGAACATGTCTATAACTTGCCGTCGGTAAAAGAAATTCCTTTTTTAGGTTATTGTTGGGACTCCTGCAAACAATGCTTTGTGGAAAGACATTCATTTCAAACATTATTTATGATTAAATAGTACATTATCAAATAGGTATGCTACTTACGCTTCGAGAAGATAATTGAACATAAACACACAAAGCTTCCAACCATGGGGGTGCTCAAGAAAAATCAATCACAGATACAACAAACAACATTGAAAAGTAAACTCCAACCAGTAGACAGTTTAAAAAACATGGAAATAAACCAACTTACAGAAAAAAATTACATCTAGTATCGAAGTAACAATAAAGAAAATGTCCTACCAAGAGGAGAAACTGAACAAATTCTCTCTCGACACATTTAAACTCATAAAAGAAAGAAAATCTAAAGAAAGAGGTACACATAAGTATGAAATATTGAACAACGCCATAAAGACAGAAAAAAAAGAAAAGACGTTACAAAATATAATAAATACTTAATAATTAACACCACTGAAGAAAAAAAAATACGAAAGTATTGAAATCCAAGATGTCACAAGTTAAAATAGGTAAAATAATAACTGACAGGAAGGAAATAACAGACGCAATAAAGGAATTCTGTACAAAACTCTATTTCTCGATTATACCAAATCCAAATCAGCAGCAAAAACATATTCTTAACGTTGGCTCGGAAAAAATTCCTGAGGTAAGTCGAAATGAATTGGAAAATGCTTTAAAACAGATGAAGGTGATGGAGTCTTAGTTAACACGTAGGCTGAAAAGTTTTTGGTCTGACACATAGATGTCTCCCTTTTAAAATATCCATATGATTTTTAGAAAGTACCATCTTCAAATGATACATGTCAAAATTTCATGACATTTCGACGGTTAATTGACAAGTTACAACGGTTTTAGTGACGCCATTTTTGATATTTTCAAAACAATGGAAAAAATCAAATTTCGTGTATTGATTAAACACTGTTTAAGCAAAACAATGGCTTAATAAGTGTTACGGGGACCCTGCCCCTAGCAAATCACTCATCATTTACTGATATGCTGAATTTAAACGCGGTCGTACAGATACAAATGATGCTGAATGCTCTGGACGCCCAAGTGAGGTGGTTACACTGGAAAACATCAAAAAAATCCACAAAATTGTTTTGGATGACCGTAAAGTGAAATTGCGTAAGATAGCTGACACCCTAAAGATATCAAAAGAACGTGTTGGTCATATTTTACTTGAACATTGGGACATGAGAAAGCTTTGTCCGAAATGGGTACCGAGTTTGCTCACATTAGACCAAAAACAACAACGAGTTTAAGATCCTGAGCGCTTTTTCGACCTGTTTAAGTGCAATAAAAAGGATTCTTTAATACGATATGTGACAATAGATGAAAGATGAATCCATCACTATACACCGGAATCAAATCGGCAATCAGCTGAGTGGACAGCAGCCGGTGAAAGCCGCCCGAAGCGACCAAAGACACAACTGGCTGGAAAGCTTTTGACCTCTATATTTTGGGATGCGCATGGAATAATTTTCATCTACTATGCTGAAAAAGGAAAAACCATCAATAATGAATATTATATAAAGTTCGTGCGTTTGAAGGCAAAAATCGTAAAAAAGAAACGGCCCCAAATGAACAAGAAAAAATGCTCTTTCATCAAGACAATGCACCGTGTCACAAGTCAATGGTTACGATGGCAAAATTGTATAGATTGAAGTTCGAATTGCTTCCTCATCCACCGTATTTTCCAGATTTGCCCCCAGTGACTATTATTATTCACAGACCTCACAAAATGCTCGCGGGAAAGAGATTTGGCTCCAATGAAGGAGTTATCGCCGAAACTCAGGCCTATTTTGAAGGCAAAGACAAATCCTTCTACAAGAAAGGTATAGAAATGTTAGAAAAACGTTGGACTGATTATATCGCTCTTGAAGGAAACTATGTTGATGAATAAAGTCGAATTTTGCAAAAAAAATGTGTTATAAGTAGCTAAACCAAGAACTTTTCAGCCTGTGTGTTAAGCATTTGAAAATGTAGTTGCATTACGAAATCGCGATAACGCATTTGTAAATCTTTAAAAAAATATATATATTTAGTATCAGTTAACAAAGTAAATAATTAATTTTATTGCCGTAATTTGCTGATATGCAGCCTAATTTATGAAAAAAAATGGATTAAGAGAATAGACTGTGTCTAGATGACCCTTTGGGTAATGTTGTAGTCCATAAATAAAGCTACTTCTGAATGTCTAAAAAACTCATTGATTTTATATTTAGTTCTATCGGATCGGTTAAAGACCATTTAAAATATAGTTAATAAATCTTTATCGTCATAAAATATAGTTTTAATAATTTTATAGGCATCACGCAATTCAGTCGATATATTAAAGACAATTTATTTATTCGATTACGCCAACTTTACTCGCCCGTAAAGACGATCCTTTCTTTATATTAATCTGACCTGAAGGGAGTGCCCAGGGTGTGAACTTTAATGTCACTCACCAAAATTATTATCGAACGTTGACTGGTCGTCGTTAAGTCCTTCATTGATTCGATTTTATCATTATTTGGATGTGCTCGAATTGGACATATTTATAAATCAATGTTTACATTCATTTACCACATTCCACAATACTGTAATACAGAATAGGAAATTACATAATTTAGTAGACATAATTGACACAAAATAAAAACTTTCGATAGCAAACTTCCTCGGATAACAAAGTTTAAAGATATAATTTTCTGGATTTCTCCTATGTACACTGATGAACAAAAAAATCGACTCAAACGCTTCATTTAACACCGATCCTTGAATTTAATTTTCAAACAGTTCTATTATTATTAGTATCATTAGAATGCTAAAGCTACTTTTCCCAATAATACTAAGAACATTTGGATGTCCGAAAAGTGTTACTGATTAAAACGGTTTTACTCAATAGAATCGTTTTGGCTCGCTCAGCAACGTACTCATTGCGTGCTATTCATCCTTATAAAAACACATGCAACCGCACTTTCCTATTATTCCTTTATCGGAACTTCAACCGTCAACATCTCTGCTATACTTGCTCACTAATTACGTCATTGGAAAATGGTTACCACCCCGGAAGAAACGGCACAAGTCATCGCCTTATTGCAAGAAGGGCATAACCAAAGTGTAGTCGCTGCGCAACTACACCTGAGCCAGTCAGCTGTCTCCAGAGCCTACAGACGTTACCTTTACTCAGAGACCAGGATCAGGAAAAAAAAAAGTGTACCTCGGAGCGACACGACCGCTTCATTCTCAACACAACTCTAAGAAATCGTCACTTGACCGGCGTTGAGCTCCAGCAGGAGCTTCGACAAGTTCGTGGTCGGGCTGGCAGTCATTGGAGAGTCAAAAAAAGACTTAAAGAAGCTAACCTAACTCTGAAGAGACCAGCTAACGGATCCAAATTGATAGCTGCCATCTACAAGCGTGGCTCAGATTTGCCCGAAAATATGTCGATTGGACCTTAGAGTAATGGCGCTCCGTTTTATTCTCCAACGAGTCCCAAATGATGTAAGAAGACGAGTCTATAGGAGGCCTGGGGAGTGCTATGCGCAGTGCTGCATTACTGAAACGGCGGCCTACGGAGGAGGTTCTGTCATGGTGTGGGAAGGTATCTCATTGGATGCGAAAACCGATTTGGTTTTGGTGACCGATGAGACTCGTAACGGTGGATTAATTGCTTGCCGGTACATTGAGGAGATCCTGCAGGAGCACGTCGTTCCTTACGCTGAGTTTGTTGGCGATAGCTTCGTGCTAATGCGAAGCGACATGCTGCTGCATGGGGGGGGGGGGCAATACCTGGCGGAGGTGGTAATACCCACATTAGACTCACCTACCAATCTACAACATGTGGGACGAGCTTAAAAAAAGGGTTCAAGCCAGAAATCTAGCCCCTGCATCGCTGAGACACTTAAAGGTTGCGATGGGGGAAGAGTGGGGAAGAATCTCTCAAACAGTGATGAAAAGCTCACCCGCTCCATGAAAAACTGGCTGGAAAAAACAGTAATAATTGCTGGAGAAAGGTAATATAAAATATTGATTTTGGTTTTTTATCAATAAATTTAATTGTTAAATTTTAATTTTGTTTGATTTTTCCTTTCTCTTACCCTATTTTCAATCCTTGTTCTGCTTATTTCCCCTATAATTTTTAATCAGTAAAAAGCATGAGATATGCTATGAAACTTACTATTAGAAAGAGAATGCTTGCAAATGATAATAAAATCCATAAAAATATATGAACACTAAATTCTAGGATCCGTCTTAAATGAAGTTTGAGTCGATTTTTTTTGCTCACCAGTGTAGTTCGAGGCTAAGGTTTCGCTGATCATCCTACAGACTTAATTAAAACTTGTTCCGACAACTAATTCCTTCGAAATCTAGCATGAAACTGATTTAATTCCGCTTACACACCTCTTTAATATAAGAGGACTGAAGTGTGAGAGAACCGAGGCTACATTGACTATTTGTCCACATTGGTGGGAGGTAAAGGTCAGTGACACGATTAGAGTTATTAAGATTTTTTACATATTTCAATGGACTTTTGAATTTTGCTAGGTCAAAAAAAGGAATTTGTTAAAGGATCTTTGATTGGTCCGGTGACCTATTTCACAATTGTGTTCTGCAAATAGTTGAATGGAAATGTTACAAACACGTAGGGCCCTTTGATGTTCTTTAATTTTAGTACATATTTTTCTACCCATTTTTCCGATATGGGCTTTACCACAACTGCATGGGATACTGTAGACTCCTGGATTTTCAAGAAGAATCTTATTTTTGACAGATCTGAGATGTTGTAAAAGTTAGGGCAAAGAGAGAATCTTATTAGTACGTCGTAAAATACGACTTCCTGGTATTTCCTCTTCAGCACTTGCAGAACACTAGCATGAAACAGGATATTAGATTTTCTTTGACCAATCAAAGATCCTTGCACCAAATTAGTTTTTCTACCTTAAAAAGTTCGCTGGTCCATCGAAATATCTTTTTTTATTATTAAAGCCACGCTGTAGTTAACTATATCGAACCGGCTTTGAAATTTTGTCATTCTCTTACGTATTTAAAAGACAGACAATTTTATTACATTGTTTCTTGGAATCACGTAAGGTAGGCTTAGGGATACGATCAGACAGACACTGCAAAATTTTGTTTGCATCAGTTTTGCTAAGTAGTTCTTTATGTAAAAATAGAACTGGTGATTTAGTTAGTCGTAACTTTAGACTCTCTAATGAAAATCTAGTCAGTAGACTCTCGTAAGGATAGTCAGTCGCTGGATATACCAAATTAAGTTCGTGGGCAATTATGGTAGCATAACATTCTATTTAGACTCACCCTGTACATATATGGTTACCGATCATTTAATTTAAGATTATTATTTAATTAATTTAATGGAGACTTATTATTTATTTATATTATTGGTACTGATTAAGAATAATAACTTCAGTTTTAGCGATGCTAATAGATACAATTAGACACTTTTTAAAAATGAAAGAAAGAAAATAATCGAAGTAAATGTTACTATATACGCTATCCTATACAGTTACTCAATCTAAAAAAGAATGTTTTTTGGTGCTTCATACGGAACACACACGGTGTGTGTGTCCATCGATCTGTCCGTCTGTCACACCCAATTTTTTCCGAAACTATTTAACAAAGAAAGTTGAAATTTGGCACTAATATAGGAATTGATGGCCCCACTAGAAGTGTATAATTTTGAAAGTTAAATTTTGACTTAAAATGTTAGTTTTGGGGGTGAAATCGGAAGTGAAAGAAAAAAATTTCCAGGTCATCGAGTGGGGTGTCAAATGAAAGCTTGTGAAAACACGAGTTTTAAAATATATATAATGTAATACTTGCGCACATTTTTCTTTGTATTATTGTTAAAAAATTACCGAAAATCGCTGCCCCCTCTTATCTCAAAAAGTACTATTAAAAAAATATGGAAAAAATTCTGGAATATTCTCCACAGGGTGTAGATTGAACGAAAATTATCACCAGTGCATTACGTTTAATAATTTATCTGGTATATATAAAAAAACACAAATTTCAAGGTCATCAGTTTTCAACAAAGATCGAAAACCAACTTTGTTAAAAACTCATTTGAGGTGTATTTTGTGAAGTCTCCGTAACAAAAATTTTTATTTTAAAAGTAATCAACGTACGGAACACTAATTGCGCAAGTCCGACTTGCACTTGGCCGTTTATTT
>JAHKBH010002316.1:0-30786 GCA_019049505.1 Pachyrhynchus sulphureomaculatus
AGAACAACAGAAATGAAGATTTTACGATCTATAATCGATCAAACACTTTACGACAGGAAACGAAATGAAGAAATAAGAAGTATGGCTGTGACATCCAGGACATAGTCAGAAGTGAAGAACTAGAAGAAGAGCCTGAAAAACCATGTGGACAGAATGACTGAAGGTCGATAACAAAAATCGCCAAAGAGAGAAAACCAAATACATCTAGACCCGCTAGAAGGCCACCCCAAGGGTGGTACAAAAGCTGGACGTCCGCATAACAAGACTGTGCCAATCCGAGCAGCACTCTTGAAGACGAGAACAAGACAATGTCTTATACTAAGAAAAAGAAGAAGAAGTGTGCTAAATAATAAGAAGCGGAGTTTTCTGTAAGTTAGTATTTATGCATCTAAACATGATCCAATAAAAACAAGATAAAGCAGGTTACCTAAATTTCCTATTTTCAAATAACGAAACCTTGTAAATATATTTTTAAACATCAAAGCGTATAATTTAAAGCAAACAATCATGAAACAGGTGAAAATTTATTATAAAATACAGCACAAAGGAACCTTCTACAGAGATCGTGGGAGAACGAGGGATAGGTATTATTTTATGAGGTTGTATGGGATAAAGTGGAGAAAATTTAGATTGAAGTGTTAAATTTAATAATATAGCTTAAATGGTAGACGTCTTATAAATTGGATAAAGTTTTATGGGGTTATAACAAAATTTAGTCGAACTGTTAATTTGAAGAAGTAGTTTAGGTCATTGCCGTCGCGTCGTCTAAAATATATCTTAACAGGACTATTTGGGAAAAATGTCGTTGTAATAAGTTTCCCTATTAAATAAATAAATAAACTTTTATTTCATGAGACCTGATACAAGGTATGGAAAAAGTCAAGTCAAGTGACAGAATATACACATCTTGTGAAAATAAGGATCTAAAGAGCTTTACAGTTGCACGTACTCTAGCTTACATACAAATATTTATACTATAAAGATCCAAAAAGTTACAATTACACGTACTCTAGCTTACATACAAACATTTATAATATAAAGTCCCCAATTTGAAAAAAATCCTGAGTGCTATAAGGGACATTCTCAATTAGCAATCTTGATATTAGTTTCTTATACATACTTAAATTTAAAGATTTAGTACTAGTCGGCAGACTATTAAAAAGCTTTATGCCACTGTAATAGGGACTCCTTTCAAATAGAGATAATGTGTGTTCTGGTATAAATAAATTTTTGTTATATCTTGTATCGTAATTATGCATATCGGCCATGGCTACAAATTTATTGAAATTACTCTTAACATAAATCAGAACCTCCAGTATGTACATAGCAGGTAGAGTGAGAATAGCAAATTTTTTGAAAAGTTCACGGCATGAATATCTTGATCTGACACCTGCAGTATTTCGAACTGCTCTTTTTTGCATTCTAAATACTCTGACCATATTAGGGGAAGCACCCCAAAATATTAGATGATATTTCAATCGAGACACAAAGTGTGCATACTAATAAGACATTATTGTATTAAAGTTAACGACACTTTTTAATCGAAAAATGGCAAAAAACACACCGATCAAAGCCTTTTGCATAATTAATTTATATGACATCCCCAATTAAAACTGTTGTCTATATAGACACCTAACAATTTAGTCTCCGTTACCTGAGCAATAGAATGTCCGGTTAGGTCAGTCCTAATCAGAATACTTTCAACAAATACCCTAGGCACAAAATTTATAAAAACTTTCTTTTCAGCATTAAGACTTAACATATTGGTTTTGAACCACTGTTCAAAAACTCTTAACATATTCTGCAGTTTATCTAGAGCCAAAGCAGTGGTGTTGTCACAGCATACATAACTGTAATCGTCTACAAACATGGTTAATTTTTTTTTTTTTTTTTATTGGTCTAGCACACGTGCTGCAAGGAAGTCCCTAAAGCGCTCCAGGAGCGGCACGAGTGCGGAAAAAGCGATTCACGTTGTTCTTGAATCGCTGTAAATTGTACTCGGTGGGAAACACAGCGCTGGGCAAATTATTCCAAAGGGATGACGTTCTCCATATAAAAGATTGCTTGAAAAGCGTTGTACGCGGAGTAACAAGCTGAACCTCATACGGATGCGAAGCACCAGCGCGACGTGTATTTCTAACATGCACCGCTTTGGGAGGAATTAAGCGGGCTACATCCTTCGAACACTTTCCATGAAAATACTTGTAGAACAGACTCAAGTCGCCAACTGTTCTTCGATGTTCCAGCGAATCAAGGCCGCCGGTCAATTCCGGGTCCCCAATCAGACGGACTGCTCTTCTCTGAACAGAATCCAACAAATGCAGTGTATGTTTGGGAGCGGAGCCCCAAACGTGGGAGCAGTATTCCATAGTTGGTCGAATTTGGCTTTGTAAAGAATTAACAGTTGTTGTGGGGTGTAAAGCTTTCTGGTTCTAAATAATATTCCCAACTTTTGAGAAGCTCTCCTTGCTATGCCTGCAAAATGTTCATGCCAAGACATAATTGCTCCCAAACTAATGCCCAACAAATTGAGCGACGATGCTAGGGGAATGGAGTGCCCCGACATAACTATGTCGGGTTCAGCAACGTTAACTTTTTTAGAAAAAACTGCCGCTTGGGTTTTTGTAGCGTTAAATTCCACTTGGTTACTGTCACCCCAAGATAGAATTTCTTCCAGGTCTTTGTTAAGTTGAACGACCTCCTGCTGTCTGCGGATATTCGCCTGAGCAGCCGATGTCCGAGCGTTCAAGGTGAATGAAGAGACAAGCGTACTGTCATCTGCAAAGCTATAGATTGGATTCCCGGTCTTTTCCAGCAGATCGTTAATGTAAATGAGAAAGAGAGTAGGAGACAGTATGGAGCCCTGGGGCACACCAGCGTTGATAGTGAGGGTGTTAGAAAGAAATCCGTCGACCGCCACTCGTAAAGAACGCTCTCTGAGGAAACATGAGAGCCACAAACAGAACCTTTCAGACATACCATAAGAGCGCAACTTATCCAACAGTCCATCGTGCCAAACACGGTCGAATGCCTTGGATATGTCAAGAGCAACCGCTCGAGATTCTCCAAAGTGTTCAATTGCGTTGTTCCAAACATGTGTTACATAAGTCAGAAGATCTCCTGTTGATCTATGTTTACGAAAACCATATTGGTAATCGCTAATAATATTGAATCGTTCAAGATATTTTAGAAGATGCTCATTGATAACCTTTTCCATGACTTTCGATATTATTGAAAGCAATGCAACTGGTCGGTAGTTATTTGGCAAGGTCTTCTTACCTTTTTTAGGTATCGGCTGAACCGTGGCACATTTCCAGCAGGACGGAAATATTCCCTTTCTGTAGGATAGGTTAAAAAGTCTACAGAAAACTGGTGTTAGTTCCCTTGCACAGTTTTTGAGAACTATGGCAGGTATTCCGTCAGCGCCAGAAGCCTTCTTGGTGTCTAGCTTCATTAAAATACGCTTTATGATGCGCTGTCTAAAGACAACATCGGGCATCCTTGACTGCAATATGGGAATAGTAGGTGGTGTTTTTCCTTGGAAATCGACAGTAGAATGTGAAGCAAAGAGTTCAAGCCAACAAGTTCGCTCTCTCAACAGGTGTGGTTGCAATGGAATTATCTGGCCGTGTGAGTGGTGGTATGGTGGATTTGGTAAAATTTTGACTAACTGCCTTAGCGACTGCCCAAAAGGACCTGGAATTGTTGGGACAAGCGAGAAGTTTGTTTCTAATTCGTTGATTGTGTGCCTCCTTGGTTTCGTCGATAATTCCCTTGCATCTGTTCCGGGCATGAACAAAGATGTTTCGATTTACGGTGTTAGGATTTTCACGCCATTGTCGGTAGGCAATATGTTTAGAAGCAACAGCTTCTTTGCATTTTCGGTCGAACCAAGGCTTGCCGTTGGAGGAGCATTTCTTCGAAAAAGGGATGTAAGCTTCCATACCAGCCAAAATAACATCGGAGACCTCCCTGGCGCAGTCAGATAGGTTATCGGATCGAAAACAAACGTCCATCCAAGGGAAAGTTCGAAAGTATTCCATGAGATCTTCCCATTTAGCAGATTTGTAGTGCCAAATCTTGCGCGGCCTAGGCGCCTCTCTGTCACTGATTGGCAGGATACTCGATGTCGAAAGCAGTTTATGGTCTGAAGAACCTAACGGCGGATTTACGGTGACCGTGTAAATCTCCGGATTGGTCGTTAAAAACAGATCAAGAAGACTGGCGAACTCCCCGTCTCGATCAGGGATCCGTGTTGGTTCGTCAATAAGCTGAGTTAAGCCACAACTGATTGAGAATGATTCAGCTTCACGACCTTGTTCGTCGGTAGTATTTGAATATTTGAGCCAGTTGATATTGTGGACATTAAAGTCGCCCAGGATGGCAATTTCGGCACTTGGATAGTTACTTTGTAAATGATCGATGGTGTCTGCAAGAGAAGCGAAAAGTGTTCGAAAATTGGTATCACTTGGTGGTCGATACAGGATACAGATAAACCTTGTGGTTTGTTGAGTCGTTATTTTTAACCACATAACATCAAAGTTTGGGGGCTCCAGAGCTTCTTCTCGTTGACAAGAGAGGTCGCTTCTGACAAAAAAAGACTCCAAAGTTACGCCTAAATCGGGAATAGATGGTTAAATTACTTTGTTCATTAACGATATTCGATAAATCGTTTACAAAAATTAAAACAAGAAGCGGTCCGAGAATGGACCCCTGTGGAACACCGTAGAAACTTTCATTCCATTCGACCTCACTCCATCAATATCTACAACTTGATCTCTACCTTTTAGATATGACTGTAACCAGTCACTTACATTACCTCTTAGTCCATATCTGTCCATCTTTGATATTAAGAGATCATGATTGATCAAATCAAAAGCCTTACTTAGAGCATTTTTTACTATTATTTAGCTACTCATACAGCTTTTCAACAAACTGCAGTATTGCAGAAGATGTATTCCTGCCTTTCCTAAATCCATGTTGACAATCGGTAAGAATTCGAAATACTGTTAGGAAATTACTTATTTGTTCAAAAACAACCCTTTCCAGTACCTTGAAAATTGAACTTAATAAAGATATAGGCTGATAATTTTCACACAACATACTATCGCCTTTTTTAAATAAAGGTATTATTCTAGCAGTTTTAAACACATCTGGAAATGTTGACCTTCCAGAGATATGTTTATTAAGTACGAAAGTGGTTTCACTATAAAGTCAGTAATGGACTTTAAACATATTGGAAATCTCGTCAATTCCAAATAAATTTCATTTTTTTAAAGATCTTATTATCTTTAATATATTGTTCTAGGACAGGTGAGAAAAACATGGTACTGTTATTTATTGGAAAATTCAAGTATGCATTATCAGCATTTCGATTTAACATAAATTTTTGAGGTGCGTTAACAATATATATATATATATATATATATATATATATATATATATATATATATATATATATATATATATATATATATATATATATTAGAAATTTGAAGTTTATCATTCGTTGTTTTACTATTAAATATCATACTAGAAATTCTATTCGCATTGTTGCAAGATAATGTGTCTGTGATAATATTTCAGACGGCTTTACTTTTATTAGTAGAGGCGGTATATGACATCATTATATATTTTTTTTGCAGTCCCTATAACATTCTTGTATTTTTTTTTATATACTCTATAATGGTTTTTGATTATGACCCTATTTGAATCAACGACCAACTTATAAAGTAATTTCAAATTTTTCGAAGACGTACGGATGCCCCAAGTAATCCAAGGCTTTTTTCTATTTCTATCCAGGAAAACCTTTTTTAAAGGAAATGCTATATTTATATAGGTTGACAATAGTTCTATAAAAACCCTAAATGCATCATGGATATCGCACGCTTCATACACTGACAACCAAGTCTCTTGGCGCAAGTAATGGTAAAGCGCATTATATTTAACCGCACTAAAAAAACGTTTATAAACAAAACGTGTGCTGCACACCTCAAGAGGTCTTAAATTAATTTCAAATATTTGATAAGAATGATCAGACAGACCATTATCATCAACACAGCCTTATGACCATCATTACAAAAATTGGTACAAATGTAGTCCATATTGTAATTGAAACAAATGCAAATATACGGGTTTAGACAGCGATCTCACATATCGCTTTTATTTTAGAAACCAAGTTAAACGTATTTACTATTTATTGATGCCATTAGATTTTTAGTAACTTAAGATATTTGTAATCTCTCCCCCCCCCCCCAGTTTGAGGCGAATATCCCCCGATTAAGAATATCCAAAACACACATTTTTTAGTTTCTCATGGAGTTCATACCAAGGAGAAGTCCAGTTTTCATCTAACTCGATAAAAGAAGTATGATATTTATGAAAAAACACACCTCGAGATTTTTGTATTTCTTTACCTTCCAAAGTCCCCAGGTCACGAAAAACACATCTTCGATTATATCATGTTATTGTCAATTTTTCCTATTCTATCAGAAGCTTTTTCTATGCTGAAGTTTTTTTTATCAATATCTTGCCAAAGGTACCACCTATCACTTAAGATATCGAACTGTAATGCTTGGAATGAGTTATTCTTTAATGTGAAAAAGTTATTATTAGTACATATTTATTTTCGCATGTTTGCGAGGTTGGTTTGGGGGGAATCACTTTAACTATTTTTTTAATAATTAGGTTGGAGTGTCAAGAAAAAACTATAAATATTATCTACCTTCCTCCTCTACTATATTACGTGCTCCCATTTATAATGTAATAATTACATTTGCAAAAAAGTCTTTGCCATTTGCATTAACGGCTCTAGTTTCCGAAATATAAACAAAAATTTGATTTTTTTCCAAAATTAGCGCGTGACTCACACCTCAAATTAAAACTATTATTTTTAAAATACACCTGAAAAGAAATACAGTATACATATATTTCTTCTTCGATTTCCTTATTACCATGTTGTTGACAAATTACTGGTGAAGACTTATTATTTAAACCACAAAAAGATGATTTTATAATATATGTAATATATTGTACAATGTAATCCAAGTTTATCGTATTAGAATAATTGTCTCTCCTGTGTACCGTACCCTATTTTTCGGTATTTCACCGTTGTATCAAGTATTGGTAAATACCTCATTCAGAAAAAACTGTATTAAAACATGTTGGGCCGCCATAAGAAGTCACCATCCATGCTACTTATAATATCTATCACAAGAGATGTTATAAATCAAAAGTTGTTGATTTCATCTGCTCTTAGTATAACTTTAACTGTACCTGATTGGGTGTTCTTACAACTATGCCCATTCTCTCTCCCAGTCTGTATTAATATGTTTTAAAAATAATAAAATATGTAGAAACGGTAGGAAAAAAAATTATTCACAATCTATAAAAATACGTATACACATTGAAAGACAAAAATAAAATACATTAAGATATGCGGACGATACAGTGCTTATTCCAGAGGATCGCTTGGAACTGCAGGAAGCAATAAAAAGGCTGATGAGAAGAAGTAGAGTTGAGCATAAAGATAAACAAAACAGAAATGATCCGACCAAACCCTCCAAACACAATAACAAACCCGTCATGCTGAATAGAATAGGATAGAAGAAATAGAACAATATACCTGATACTAAAAATAAGAATAAGTAAATAAAATGCTTAAGCCTCACATGACTAGCTTTTGGTAGATTAAAGCGTTTTGGATGAACTGAAACGTGGGCAATCACAAATTCAACAATGAATAAGATGCAGACTCCCCAACGCCGCATGGAAAAAGCAATCCTAAATTTCACGTTAAAGGGCAAGCAATCTATAAAATCGATTGAAGAATATACCAAAATGAAATATATCAAAAACACAATACTAAAGGCAAAATGGAGATGAGCGGGACATGTAGCAAGAATGAAAAGGACAAGATGGAAGAATAGCTTAATGGTATGACATTAGAATAGTGGGTGGGAGAGGATGGACGAACATAGCACAGGAGACGTGTGTCCACTCATAGACGATGAACGCTGCATAGAGAGATACTCTATTTTACTCGGTACTTATATGAAAATCAGGACTTATTAGTGATATATAAAGATGTACACTTGTAAATGAAAAAGCGGGTTATCCAAGAGAATGTACTTTTAAAATACTTATAAAAACAACTTGATAATTGAAATTGAATTTACCAAACGTCTACGTAAGATTTTTTAATGTAGATAGTTAAACACATACCATAATATTTCTAGAAACAATTAGTATGATCTGTTAAAAAAAAAAAAAAAACCTAATTGCTTAGCCAGCTACAAGCTACATAAAAGCCAACATCGCTCACCTCTTTTAGAAATCAATTTATTATTATGGCTAGGACGTGTTTAAAGTGTGTAAAATCGCCCCATCTTGTTAAAACCTCGTGCTCGGGTTATAACAATCAAAATTTTGTTAAGCAGGTGTTAAAGAATTCCCAATCGAATTAACGATTCTATCCGACCTCCGTCATACTCAAAGATGTACTAACCGATTATTTCACTTTTTGAAATTGCTTACCAAACCGTCTACGTAAAGATTTTTAATGTAGTTTTGAATTTGTTGGACCCCAGTAATGGTAGTTCTGTTTATCGACGTGGTTGTTAAGGTGGAAATGTACCTTATTCGAGAATAAGAAGTTGGTAAATGTTGAAAAGCATTCAAACATTTAATTAACTAAGTTTTTGCATCAGTTCTTGATGTCCTGAACCAATTTCTTTAAACTTCTACAGATATTTGTATTCAGTTCAGGGTTTCATTTATACTCAAGAATATTGAACGCGAAATTTTCGAAAAATTATTGTTTTTCTAAAACAATCTTAACGAACATTTCTGACATCCGACATAATTATATCGGGGCACGCCATTTCTCTTGCATCATTACTCAATTTGCAGGGCGAGAATTTAGGAGCAAATATGTCTTGGCATGAACATGTTGCAATCATAGCAAAGAGAGCTTCTCAAGAGCTGGGAATATTTTCAAACTAGAAAGCTTTACACTCCACGACAACTAGTAATTCTGCACAAAGTTCAAATTCGACCAACAATGGAATACTGCCCCATGTTTGGGGCCCTGCTCCCAAACATGCACTGCACTTGCTGGATTTTATTCAGAAGAGAGCTGTTCGCCTGACTGGAGACTCTGAACTGATCAGTCACCTTGATTTATTGGAAGATCGAAGAACGGTTGAGTCAAGTACTACAAGTATTTTCATGACAAATGTTGGATGGATGTAGCCCGCTTCCTTCCAAAGCGGTGCATACTAGAAATACATGTTGTGCAAATACTTCACATCCTTATGAAGTTCTGCTTGTTACTTCTCTTTTCATGCGGTCTTTTATATGGAAAATCTCATCCCTTTAGAATGATTTGCCCAGGACTGTGTTTCGCACCGAATACAATTTACAGCGATTCAAGATCAACGTGAATCGCTTTTTCCGGACACTCATCGCTAGTGTCACTCTTTAAGGATTTACCTGCAGCACATGAACTATGCCCATAAAAAGAAAACTAGTATATTCTCCTCCTCCTCCTCCTCCTCCTTGCCCCTCACGCCTGTAACTTTCGCAAAATGTGCCAAATTTTAATCCTTTCTTATTTTTCCTACATACAAAGTCCGATACTTACGCAAACAGACTTATGTAGATGATAAGAGACAGTTGGCTCTATATGTTTTAGTCAATGCCTACAGTATTTAAACACATCGTACATAATTATTACCTTGATCTTTGTTTTCTAAATAGCATCAGTCGGAACGCTTTTAGCACACAAGTTGGAATGATTAAAAGCGCAAAACGAGCAACGACAAAGACACATCCGTATCACCGTTAAAACAAAAAAACACTAATCAGTGCGGTACAAATGTACATGCCTTTGTAGTTCCCCATTTTAATGGTTTTTTAACATCAAATAGCTCTCCCCTCGGGCCAAAGATATCCGAAACAAAGGGCGTAAATGAGATAACAACCTCGATATTGCGTTTATTGCGGCTTCTAAACGAGAACACACATTTTTGCAATCTGCAGGACGCAAAAAGTAAAGTAAATTCTATCCGAGGCATAAATTACTTTTATGGGCCACTAGCCGGTATCGTTTTTTACTGAAAAAAAACACTGCAAATTGCTTTTAAAAGAGAATGTACGCCACTATTTCTCGGTCAGATTGATAAACAAGCCACATTTGAATAAAATAACTTGGTTTGTCACATCCGGCGGTGAATATTTTACTAGTGAATTAGGTGAGATTACGCATTGTAAATTTAAATTGGTTTAAAATTACTCATATGTAGATCTTTACTACTTCTGATTCTGTACAGTATGGTTGTATTACAAGAGGTATTGTAAAAGCACACCTTTAGAAATAAAAATAGTTACCTTAGTTATAAGTGTGGAAAGTGATATTTTGCAGAACGGATAAGCAAGTTTCACGACAGCACAATAGGTGAAAGCTGACGAGCTCTGCTACAATTCTACCAGTTTGAGCACATAACTCTGACAATTTTTTTTTATTCATTCATATATTTTTTTTTATTTATTTTTTTTTATTTATTCCTTTCACAGTACAATAGTAATATTTCCAGTACATAATATATTTTTACATAGAACCAAGCTAATAGTAAACAAGGTGCGCCTAGGTGTATAGAGACACCTGTATGCGCACTAATATAAATTAGTATAAAAAATAATAAATATCATCGTCAGTCCGGTCTTTTATAGCGTTCTTCGCCTTTCGGTTCCCAGTCTCCGTCCTCTTCGACCTTTCCAATCTCCGAGTCTAAGATTTCTCTCTGACATTATCCCTAGGATACCTTCTAACCATGTCGCTCTTGGTCTCCCTCTTCTCCTCCTTTCGTTTAGTACCTACTATAGAACCATCTTTGGTATTCGGTGTTCTTCCATTCTTTCCACTTGTCCGTACTATTAAGTTACCGTTGTTGAATTTCTTCAAAAATTGTGATTTTTACTTTCATTACATTCCTTATTCCTTCATTTCTAACTCTCTCCAGCCGATTTTCTCCATTTCGAGTGCCATTAGTTTCTGTTCCAATTGTATAACACGATGCTCTTAAATACTGCATTATAAATGCAGTGCTTTCTCTGTGATGTTATGCTCTTCGACCATAGAACAGAGTTTAGGTGTCTCATGACCGCCTTTCCTTTACCTACTCTACTCTCCACTTCTTTTTCCCTTCTACCGACTTTACGTATGTTAGTTCCGAGATATATATATATATATATATATATATATATATATATATATATATATATATATATATATATATATATATATATATATATATACTCTTCACAAGCATCAGTGACCTCACCGGCATTTAGAGTAAGGCTCCCCGGTTTTCCTCCTATATACAAATATTTGGTTTTCTTGCAGTTAACCATTTCTTATAATCTTCAAATAGTTTTCTCGTCATAAATTCAAGATCTTCCTTATCTTGAACAATAACCACTTGATCGTCGACAAAATGTAGAGTGTACAACGTTATTTCGTCGGTCAGTTGTATTCCCATTCCTCCACATGCTCCTCGCCATCTTCCTAATGCCTCATTCAGATAAATAAATAATAATAGTAAACCTGTCTGACACACCCTTGGTTATAGAAAAATTTTCGGAGAGAAAGTTTCGCAACTTTATTCGGGAACCTGACTGGTCGTACAGCTATTTTACTGCGGCGATTGCTGTACTGTTTATGGTTAAAAGTTCTAATATTTACCATAGTTTTTTCACTGGCACGGTATCATACGCTTTAATTAGGTCTACAAGCAGTAGATGGAGTATAAATGAATTACACTAAATATATTGTCTACCTACAATTTTCCAGCTCTAAAAACTAGATTGTTGTTCAATCTCGTAAGGACTATATTCATCCTCCATTATATTTCTTAAAATTTTTCCATAGACTCTACTGAGGGTGCTCGTTACTGATATATATCAATAATGTACATTTATTTATTTGTCAAAATTTGTATAATTGGTAGAAAATATTAATTGGGGTTTATGTTTATCGGCTTTTTTAATCTCATAGCATACGGAAATGTAAGAAAAATAATATACAGTGATTTTGTATATACAAACTATCAACGTCATTGTTTTGAAACTATAAAAAGCTTTAAAAAAGCTTAATTTCCAAAGATATACAATGTATTTCAAAAGAAATGTTTATATTATAAATCATGGACAGTATTTTATGATATTAGGGGTCATTTAGAACCCAAATTTATCATTAGTATGAACTAAACATATTTTGTAAGTAAAAGCCGACTAAATTGTAAAAATTCTGCTTCACAACGAAATCGTAAATAAAATATCATAATACTCATACGTTTTACTTACTTACTTATTGATTAATGCTTGTTTTTATTCCAGTTTTTTCTACTTTTTTGCCTGACACAACTTTTTTATTTAACCTCGAAATTTAAACAACTTAACCATCAGTAATTTTATACAAAATGGAGCATCACAAATATTTACCAACATATGCCACGTAGGTCAAGGCGAGAAATATAAAACGATTAAAGAAATTACCATTTTCTTTCTGACACTGCTTGTGTTACATTACATGACCCTATAATTTAAATATTCAAAAATGTAAATTATTTATTGGGGAAAATTACTATTTACTTTGTGGCAATTTTTTAAACAACTCTATGTATTCGTAAAAAAATATCCTGGAATCGTACCCCTTATGAGCCATACAACTTCCAGTAAAAACTTTTTTTTCTAACGCCGATAGTTGTTGAGTAACTGAACTTTGACAAACTCCTAACTCGCCCCATAATTTAATATATTTTTTTTCTTTTTTTAGGAGTTCGTATGTTGGACGGTGTAGTCAACGATGCTGTAGAAGCTAAAGCTCTAGGACTGAACCCCGAACATATTCATATTTACAGTGCTTCTTGGGGCCCTGAAGATGATGGAAAAACAGTGGATGGTCCTGGACCACTGGCTCGGAGAGCGTTTATATACGGTATGTTGTTATGATATAAATAAATATGCATATACAGTAGAACCTCGATTCACCGAGTCGCGATTATCGAGCTTCGGATTAACCAAGCCAATCTAAGAATCTGATTATCCGAGGTACGCGCGTCTATGCTGCGTATTAATGGAGCTTCTAAAATATGTATGTACATATTTCCACTTAAAATAGTCGGGGCCTTCGGGAAATCCCCCTGGCCCGTGTGAGGTGTTCCTCTATTTATGTTTTTGGACTCTTTCAGCATGTAAATTTGCGTGAATGCAGTGCGTTATAGCGTTTACTACGGAGACGTACGAGTATACTCACATAATTTATTTGGTTGGAGTTCTGGTAATTAAGTGTAATTAATACGAACTACTTTGTTTGAATTTTTGTTTGACGTATTATAATGGAGCAAAACGAGCGTAAAAGAATCGTCGTTCGTATTGAAGAATAATTAATAGCCATCAGAAGAACTGAAACAGGAGAGATAATTAAAGTTGTTGCACGAGATTATGGAGTAGGTGAGGTAACAGTTGGAGTTTGGAAAAGAAACCGCACAAAAATAGAAGAGTGGTGTATAAATCAAGCCTCCTCGTCCTCAGAAGAAAATCAATGAAAACCGGCGACTATGAAAAGGTTAACGAAGCTTTATTCAGCTCCTGGACACAAACGAAGTAAGGAAAGATTAACTATAATGGTATGTTCCAATGCATCTGGCAAGGGCAAAATCCCACTGATGGTGATTGGCAAGTCTGCACGTCCAAGAGCTTTAAAATGCATCTCACCCAACGTCCTACCAGTCTATTACAAAAGTCAGAAGAACGCATGGATGGATGCGACCTTATTTACTAACTGGTTTGAAGAAAGAGTTCGTGCCACCTGTGACTAAATTTTTGACCAGAAACCATCTTCCTATTAAAGCAGTTTTGTTAATGGATAATGCCCCCTCTCACCCTGGAGAAGAACTTCATGTGGGCAAAATTGTTGTAAAATTTTTTCCTCCAAATGTAACCATCATAATGCAACCAATGGATCAAGGCATCCTCGAAAACATTTTAAAAAATTATAGGCGTTTATATCTTGAACATCTGTTAGAATACACAGAAAAGGAGGATATTATCAATGGGATGAGAAAGGTTACACTGAAAAATGTTATTTACTGGGTAAGTCAAGCTTGGTCAAAAGTTATTGATTTTGAGAACTATAATGACAGTGAAGATGATACTCCATTAAATGAATTAGCTTTGAAATTGAAAAGCCATGGAGAAATGTCCTGTTCAAATTTTGACAGCGAGATAGAAGAAAAAGAAAAATGTTTATTTGAATTAATGCAAAAATTAAAAGGTTGCGAAAATGTGACAAGAGAAGATGTTGTTGAATGGATTACAGCAGATGATTTATAAGAAGAAATGAGTATTGAAGAAATAACGAATGCCTTTCAGGAAACCGAAAAAATCAGATGACAATGACGATGATAAAGGGGCGGTGGATGAACAGTCTCCCACTAAGATCTCTCATCAAGAAGCTTTTGCTTCTTTGGAAAAAGCTTTGAGGTATATCGAACAACAACCAGAGGCAACCACAGTGGATTTGCTTCTTCTTAATAGATGGAGAAACATTGCAGCGAGAAAAAGAAGATGCAATATAAAACAGAAGCGCATAGATACCTATTTCACTGTTTTATAATGTATGTACCTATTTATATGTTAAAAACGTTAATACATCGGTTTAAAGTATTGGTGTTTATTTTTTGAATGAATAAAAAAACAAATCCGGATTATCCGAGTATTCGAGGAGGGTGCCCCCCCACGTTACCTCTGATAACCGGGGTGCTACTGTATATATATATATATATATATATATATATATATATATATATATATATATATATATATATATATATAATATATTTGTTACAATAGAGGTTTTCACGGTTAGTGGAATGTAATACGTTAAAATTCCAGGTTTCAGTCCGTTCGTCTAACAATGAATTCGCACGACGTTTCGCCAAAATCTCATTTGGCATTTTGAAGTGCTCTTGATACCGCAGAGTATCGAGTGGCAGCAGCAGCACGAGCACTTAAAATATCAACTGAGATTTGAGAGAATCATCGTTTAAATTCATTGTTAGACGAATGGATTGAAACCCGGAATTTTAATCAATTTATTGATCAATAATATGAATAAAAAGCCGTCTGGCTAAAACCAGATTATTAAGATCGGTACAAAACTATGCAGTTAGCGGCAGTCAATTAACGATACATTTTACGTAAATGCGTCCTGGTACACCAAACTTTATATCCCTTAATGTCTTGTCTGTAAACAGTTAAAACAAATTATACTGTAAATATTAGCAATAAAGTTCAAATAGCCTCACAACCTATAACTACTGAAAAGTCAAATTACAATAATGTTCCATTGTCGTGTCACTGTGAAAATTATAATGGAGTATAATCAACTATATTATTACATGAAATGAATGCAACTTAAATTATGGAGACATACACAGAATTGTACTTACAAAGGAAATGTGCATTATTATATTTTGGATTTTATCCTGCTCAACATACGAAAAATTTTATTCAAAAGGTAGAAGCTGTGAACGCTATAGATTTTAAAACCGTTTAAACATTCTTGTGCTCACTTTTTGGGTTTCTCGTAGGGACAAGCAAACGTTAAATGAGGCATTTAAAAAAATAACCGATAGAAAGATGGTTTTAAAACTGTTTTGAAATGAGATTGTTTTCGTTTGAGAAAGTCTTGTCAGGTAAAAAAGTAATAAATAAGTTCAATTGGTAGTATATTTGAGGATAATATCAAACTATGCCACATACAGAACAACAATATTTAATATTATATGTTAATTGTAAACTATACTAAAGCAATATATTCCGCATCAGATGCATCTGTCAACGGCTCGAGTGTTTACCTCTGCACGCGCAGCTCGCCAGATAATATTATTTTCCGTTAACAACCAAAAGTTAGCACAAAAAAGTTTAAACGATTTTACAATTTATAACGTTCAGAGCTTTTATTTCTTGAAAAAAAAAATATATATAAAACAGGGCCAAATCAACATTGTGTTTATTAAAAAAATAATAACAAATTATCAACAATGAATAATTATATGTTTTTAAGAATATCATCGTTGATTGCATTTATTTCTTACCATTCTCTGGAATTTTCATCAATATTGCCTGAATACGAGGGCAGTTTGATAAGTCCATGACTTTGAAAGGAAAAATAGTTTTTTTTACACCAAAATTTTATTTATTTTTCAACATAATCTCCTTTTATGTCTAAAACATTTTGCCCAACGAATTTCTAACTTTCTTAAACCTTCCAAAAATATGTTTTTCCCAAGTCTTCAAAATCGATGATCTCTTCGTTTGATGCGAACCTCTTTCCACCAATTTTTGAGATTTGGAAAGAGGAAGAAGTCCCAGGGCGCCAAATCTGGAGAATAAGGTGGATGAGGAAGCAGTTCGTACTTCAATGCCGCAATTTTGGCCATCGCAATTACAGCCGTGTGAGCTGGTTCGTTATCATGTTGGAAAAGAATCTTTTTCTTTGTTAAATGGAGTCGCTTTTTCCTCAACGCAACGTTAAATCGATCCAGTAATGAACCATACTATTGTCCTGTGATAGTTTTTTCCGTTTTCCATGTAGTCGATGAAGATTATACCACGCGAATCGCAGAAAACTATGACCATGACTTTTCCAGCCGACCGAACCGTTTTTGCGTATTTTTTCTTCGGAGCAATTTCGCTAGGCGCAATCCATTGTTTCGACTGTCTTGTTGTGTAATAATGGATCCACGTTTCATCTGCGGTAATATATCTTCGCAAAAATTCACTTGGATTGCGCTTGAACATGTCTAAATATTGCTTCGAAATGGTTACTCGATTCCGGTTTTGATCGACCGCGAGCAAACGCGGCACCCGCCTTGCTGACTGCTTCCTCATACCCAAATGTTTACTCAAAGACGTTCGTTTGAGATGTTTACCAGGCTGGCTATCTCACGTATCCCATATCTGGGATAAGTACCAATAAATTATGTTTTCTTGTGTGTCAATCCTAGCCTGACTGACAAGCCGTGATACGGCGAAACGGCGTCTCAGAATGGATTTGACGAAAAGAGAAACAGTAGATAAACTGCTGAAATATAGACTTCGTCGGTTTTCAGTTATTTTACGTTGATATAAATGTTTTTTGAGGTAGAAAGCGATAAGCACCAATATCAGTTGGAACACCAGAAATGATTCAAAAACTACATGAACCCGTAGAAGATGATCGCAATGCATCCTTGAAAATAATAGAAGCAGCATTAATTATCAACAAGAAACAATTCGAATGATTTTAAAAGAAGATTTAAGCACAATGAAAGCTTCATTATCATCGTCATCATTAGCTTATTCCATCCATAGTCGGATGTAAGTCTTCCCAAGTTGTCTCCAATGAGCTCTGTTGTTTGCTTTTTGCATCCAATCGTGTTCCGCTAATCTTTTATGTCGTCCGTCCGTCCATCTTGCATGTGGTCGACCTCTGCATCTTTTATGTTCTGTAGGCCTTCATTCAACTATACGGCGCAGCGTGTCTATCTGTTATCATTCATCCTTGTGATATGCTCCGCCCAATTCCACCTTAATATACATTTTCGTTGTATTACATCTGTCACTTTTGATCTTCCTGGTACTCGATGTTAGGGAATGCGGTCTTGGAGTCTAATATTTAGCGTCCTTCCTCTCCATTGCTCTTTGGGTTACCTGGAGTTTATTTATTATACTTTTATTTAAAGCCCACATTTCAGTACCATATGTTAATACTGGCAGTACATATTGATCGAACACTCTGCTTTTTATTGTATTTGGGATATCCAATTTAAATGTAGATTGTAACCTTCCGAACGCAGACCAAGCTAACAAGATTCTTCTATCCAAGTCAGCCTTTTTATTTATTTTTTTATATTTTGATTTTTTCTCCTAAATATATGAATGTTTGTACCTTTCTTATTCTTTCACCTCCTATTAATAATTTCTGGTTGTTATCTTCACTTTCGTTATTCATATATTTAGTTTTGGTGAAGTTTATTTTTAGACCTATTTCTCGAGACTTATTATTTAATTCCACCAGCATTTCTTGTAAATCCTCTTTTGTGCTATGTGTGTATTTTGTTTCCTGTGTTAGAGGAAACAAGACACACCACCAAGTTTACGTTAAATTTATTCCTGAGATCAATTTTTACTTGTGATAAGACCTTGTATTTTCAATATGGCCCATCAGTATATTGAATGGAAGTCAAAATCATCACCGTAAGTTAAAAAATACGAAAAGTTTCGTCGAAAATCAAAACAGTGTTGATCATTTTCTACGATAGCGAAATTATGAATCCGTCGTTATCGACCCGAATATCGTGAGCCAATTAGTGCTGGTTATATGATAATGTACTATCACATTTCACCCATTTTTCGTCAGTTTTTTGACCCGAAATCAAGTCTGTGTGTTAAAGCATTCACTGTCTTTACTATTACTTATTGTATCTGATTTAGCACCTCATGACTATTCGGTATTCTCAGAAATTGAAATGAAGTTAAAAGGACGCTTTTTCGAGGACATAGAGTCACCACAAAACATTTTATTTCAATTACTATTAAATTATTGTAAAAAGTGCATTAAATTACAAAACATATATATTAAACAAGTCGGTAAAAAGTACTTTACTTAAACATGTAGTTCTAAAATAAGTAGCAAATATGACTTTCTCAAGTAAAGGAAAAGTAAATTTCCATAATACAATTAAAACCATCCAAATATCGACACCCACCTTTTTCACCTCATTCCCCTAAAAACGATACCGCTCAAAAACTATAAGTTTCATTTTTATAAATATATAGAAGTATATTATGATATATACGCAACCACCCTTCTAACCCCTACCCTATTACTTTCACCGCATATATCTTTTATTGTACATAAATAGCTAAAATTTTATAAAATATCTAACCAAAAACCAGGAAAAGTTCTCATAATAACATTGAAAACTTATAGTAGTTATTTAATAATCCCCACACCTTTTCCCTTTTTCCCTGTTAACAATAAAAATAACGAAAAAAATAATATAGTTTTTCGGCTCCTTGACCCCAAGACCCCTAAAAAAGACCCATAACAAAAAAATACGAAATCACCCTTTTAACTTCCTTTCTCACCACTTATACGGCGCATAATTATGTATAGTAAGTAAATAATTATGTTTAAAATTTGTTGATTACCGCACCCCAAAATCTAGAAAAAATATCCATAATATTATCAAAACTATATCATATTTGACCGCTCCACCTCTTTCACACCCTTCCCTCATTAAAATTGAAAGTAATGTTAAGTTAACTTAATTTTCCGATTTCTCGACTCTAAAAACCCTGAAAAAGTCCTATAACACTATACATAAGAAGCAACTCTTTTCATTCCCTACCCCACCTCTCACATATTTTACCATGAATAATATGCTTAATATTTATCCAAAAAAACCTGTAAATCTTTCAACATGCTGTTTTAATTATACAATATTAAACCCTCGCTCCTTTTAGCCCCTTCCTATGTTAAAAATGAAAGCAATGAAAAACAACCAAATTTTTGGATTCCTCGACTTCAAAAACCCTAAAAAGGACACGATCTCACGATATCTACGAATCAACCCCTATAAATTTCTTCCCTCACACCCGTATCATCCTTTATATTTTCTACTATAAATATTTAAGCTCAAAATATATAATAATATACAAGGGTGTGCCATTTAAAAAATTTGAGATTTTATATTTTTCAATTTCAAATAGTCGAATACATAAATTTATTTTGAACACCCTGTAGCATCTAACCCAAATTTCTTTACATATATCTTTTTTTTTTCATCTCTATAGAACGCTCGTACCAATTATGAGTATTCCACCTTCAGAAACAATGCCGCTACTGGTAATTTTTTACAAAACTGAAAACTAGTATTTTTTTAAAAATTGAAATATTAGAAAAACTATTAGGTATAGGTAATAAAAAAGTTTATAAAATTTTACGCAGGATTTAAAAATAAATTAGAAAATAGGATGTTCCCTTTAAAAAAACATGTGTTATATCGCCACCACACTTTTTTGAAGTACCCTGTATACTGAAAAATAATTTTAAACTGTGCCACCTTAACATTCCCTAATAACTATTGTATTTAACATTTTTTCGTCATTCCCGAAACAAATGAAATAATGAACTTTACTTTATCGGTTGACTCACCCTGTACATATGTTATTCTTTAACAGATTTCTGTATTTTTGATTTGATATTTGCAACATTTTGTTGACGATTGTAGTAATTGATTCTACTAATATGAGTTTTGTAAACCAATTTTCAAATAGTTCAACAGTGATGTATTGATAGTAATCTAGACTAGACGCTTTTCTATTTAGCTTGATCATACTGAACCAAATCGATTATTCATAGCGTTTTAATGTTTTATGGTATTTCGTTAGTGTTATCATACACGATTACTTTAAATTAATTAATTGGACACGCATGGATTGGACACAAGTGAAAAATATATAAATTTCGTTTTAAACCTTTTTTTTTGGGTACGTATAATTTGAGCAGGTGGTAAACAAATTGTTATTCAGATTTAAAAATTTATTATCAGGTAAATTACCTATGGCTTCACCGCCCCACAACTGGAGACGGACTGTGCGAGTTAATATTACACTTATCACAGCTACATCACTAGACTACAATAATCTATATCTGTATATATTATAAAACGCGATGTCTCTCTGACTGTCCGTTAGTGCGCTTATTACTTGAGAACCACTTATCCGATTTACGTGTTTTTTTTTTAAATTCATCCATATGTTCTGTGGCCAGGTTTTTAGTATATACTTTATTACGTTAGGTAACATAATAAATAAGCAGTGACGATAATAGTGAATTAAGTCGGAAACAAGTTTGCTGCCAGCGCGCTCTCTTGCAAAAAAAACCTAAACAATAATTCTGTAGTCCACACGAGTGGACCCGCGGGCACAGCTAATATATTATTATTTTCTTCTATTTTAAAGATCAGCGAATAGAAATATTAACTATATTAAAATGAGCACTATATTATCTCCTAAAGAGATAACTAAGATAATTAACCAAATAGTTTTGTTGATAATCCCTATATTAATTTTGTTTATTTTACTTTATTAGGTGTGACAAGTGGAAGAAAAGGCAAAGGATCAATATTGTGTTTGGGCTTCCGGAAATGGAGGCAGACATACAGATTCTTGTAATTGTGACGGGTACACTAATAGTATTTTTACATTGAGTATATCGAGTGCTACTCAGGGAGGGTAGTTATAAATATTACGAATTTTTTTATAATGAATGAATGACTATCTAAAACCAGCATTTATAGCTTTTCATAACAGAATAAATATTTTATCGTTATTCAGTTTAGTTTATCTCAGGTTGTAGGCTTGCTTTCTATAAGCATTTACCCAAATGCCTTCTGAGTACACTAGGCCATTACCCTGGCGTTAGTTTAAAAAAACTAGTAGTCGGCTTAAGCTCTAATCACATTTACAATGTTTGTTTTTTCTGATTATACATATTTTCAAAGCTATAATGGCATAAAGGATCTCCTACTACTTGTTAGGGTATAACTGCCATCTGTCAGACTGGACCGTCCAAAGTGCTTGCGAAAAACCTATAGTACCACACATGTTCCTAGCCAGAGCCAGAGTGGGATTGTGGGAATAGGCATGGACGATTACTCATCCTATGTTTTGGTAGGACACCTAATACTGAAAATGGCCATTTTTCCACCATATCGTTGGTTCCAAACTTCATTAAGCTCATCATGATTTATCGGAGAGAACCAAGGATGCGAATATTGCCGTCAGTACGTTTATCCGAGCAGAACCATAGATCCTTGATTTTTGGCCGGTGCGTCTTCTAATATTTTTCTAAAGTTTTTTTTTCCAGTTTTTATGAGCTCTACAGTTTTTTTCAATTATTTAAAACTTATTGTATGTTACATTATGTAACAGCAAAAAAAATACATTTTCTTACAGAATTCAATTTGAAACTGGTTTAGATACCTTTTATTTTAAAAAATACCGAACTCTAATAGAACGTTCGATGATTTGAATAGATTTCAAATTTTTAGTTAAAACAACTGAACATAAAAATCCGGCCTACTGTTTGGATTAAATTTGAGATAAAATAATAATGTATTTTAATTATATGAGCTACTGACTGAAATAATAACAAACAGACTGTCAAGTAGGTTAGTTCAATATCAGCTCTTCGAACAAGCGGGATTCAGGAAGGGTTATAATACCGTCAACCATCTTCAGACACTTCGTACTCTCATCGAGAAGTGTACAGGATACAATATATCTCTATTCATGGCCTTCTTTGAGTACCGTAAGGCTTTTGATTTGTTAGACACCTGGGCAATTCTAAAAGCTGTGGATAGATTACTCAAACCTAATTAAATATATATATATATATATATTTATATATATATATATATTTATATTATATATATATATATCATGCATCGCTGCAAATAACCACTGACGAGAAGACAAGGACGATAAAATCCGTACCGAAAGAGACGTCAAGGGGACACAATTTCACCCAAACTGTTTACTTTAGCTTTGGAAGATGTATTGAAAAATCTGAACTGCCATGACAAAGGGATTAACATAGCTGACGTATGACTCAACCACTTAGGGTTCGCAGATGACATTGACATTATTAGCGAGACAGCAGAGGAATTTCGAATCATGTTGCAAGAACTCCACAAGGCATCCTTAAAGGTTAGATTAGAAATTAACGCATCTTAAATCAAAATAATGAGTCCCGAGACATAGATGTGACTGTTGCCAACCAATTGCCTCGAAAACGTGCCCTCGTTCATATATTTAGGATACAACATCCAACTGGGAAAGGAGAACCAAGTTGCGGAAATCTTCAGATGAACAAGTTTTGGATGGGCAGCATTCGATAAACTGGGACATACAACGAAGTCACCAGTTATCTCAATAAATTTTAAAAGGAAAGTCTATAATAGTTGTATAATGACTGTTTCTCACTTATGGTCTAGAAATTACGGCACTAACTCGAAAAGTCGGCTAACGAGCTCCAAATTACTCAAAGAGCAATAGAAAGAACCATGCTTGGAATAAGCCTTAGAGACCGAATCAGAAACCAGGTATTCTAGAAAGAACAAAAGTAGCAGATGTATTGCAAAAAATAGCATGGCTAAAGTGGCAATGGGCGGGCCACATTGCGATACAAAATCCGAATAGATGGATTAATCAGTTCTGTTCTTCATTAGTCCTGTCCATTCTCCGGCTCGACGCACACAGTACTTTGTCGGTTATGGAAATTAAGACTGTTGTCAATTTCAGCCACCGGAGGGGGTACTATAGATTGTAAACAAACGTGGAGGAAAGCGAGCAATATTGTTGAAACTAGCGTGATTAAATCTTAACAATTTTATTGTCGTAAAATTGCAATAAGGCAATAATTACTGAGAGTCACACATTACTCGCTTTCTAGGTTTAACTTTTGATCGTCAGGAATCACATGCTTATTTGGAATTTCGATTACGTGAAAAACCACAATATCAACCTATTTTTTTATAAATTTGCAATCTAGTTATCTTAAAGATGGGTTTTTTAGTACTTGAATTTTACTTTTCAATTTGCATCGCCAATAGGCCACTTACTTTTACCATAAACCTGCTGCATGACTTCTTAAACTTAGCACTTTCATCAAAAAGTACTATGAATATTTAAAATCTAAAAGTGTGGACTGTTTTGATCAAAAAAGTTCTTGTAAAATAGGTAGGTTAAATCCTTACCATTTTCAGTTTATTTATGTCCCTTTTTTATAAAAAAAAAACCTAACAATTTTTGTTAGTTATTAATATTATTATTTGTTATTTCCTTTTATTTTATTTTTTGTTACCTACGGCATGGTAACACCGCTTTTCTAATGGTACCTGCAAACAGATAATGTTGCACACCTTTCTCAAAAAAATCTTTAATATTTTATTCCTGTAAAAGGTCTCATCGGATTTAGAGCAACCAAATCTAACTAACCCAACTTTATTTCGCCCCACGGCCGCAACAACCAACCACGTTGAGGAGTAAGGCATTAATAATATATGTATCTGTATATAAACATTGTATTTATTACACCATACATCAATAGTTAAGCTAAAAAACAAGTCAAGAACTAAATATTGTACTTAGATTTCCTGGGAGTAATATTTATTTTAAACGTTTTTTAAGTGTTCCGTAAGGAACACTTATGGGATTCATCTCGATATCTGTCTGTCGGTCACACCTGATTTGTCTTCGAAACTATTTGACACATAAAGTTTGAAATTTGGCACCAATATAGAAAACTGATGGTGCCCAGTCAGAAGCGTGGTAGTTTTTGAAAGTAAAATTTTGCTTAGTATTGGAGGGTGAGATCGGAAGTGAAAAAAAAAAATTTAACAGGTCATCGAGTGGGGGGTCAAATGAAAGCTTGTAAAAAGACGAGTTCAAAAATATATATGATGTAATACTTGCGCACACTTTTCTTTATATTATTTTTAAAAAATGGCCAAAAAATCGCTCTCCCCCCACCCTATCTTGAAAAGTGCTGGATTTATTTTATTTATTTACGGGCATGACCATTTTATCAGTAGTTTCTACAGAAATTATAATAATACAACAACAGTTATAACAATCCAATAACAACACCAGCAAATATCCTCACATAACTCAGTGGACGGTCAACAGTTCTTTTTTATTAGTTTTAAAGAGGGATTAAAAAAATCAAGTTTCGTTTCACCGACGCCATTAGTGATTCTAGTGATCGGAGAGAATAGGTCATAGTTATATCTATGGGTACTTCGGGCCGAAGACGTGAGTGGTCCTTTATTGATCTTGGTGGGACACGGAAATTTATCAACTCAAAAGATCAGAGCAGTCTATATGACCAGTCGAAATAGAAACAGATATCAGCAACTTTCCTGCGTCTTGAAGCGATTGCAGCTGGAATCTTCGCAGCAGGTCCCCATTAGGCAGTGTTTTTTACTTAAATTTGTAAAAAACATATCTAGCATACTTCTTCTGTACCTTTTAATACAATAGCATATGAAGGCGACCATACACATGCCAGATACTCTTCAGAAGATCTTACCAAGGCCTTATACAAAATATTTCATGCTATCTACAGTCTGGAAATCCCTAGTATTCCTACAGACGAGGCCAAGGAGGTTTTAAAACATTTGTTAGCAATAAAGTCATATTGAATATTGAAAATCGAGCTTAGTGTCCAAATAAATACCCCATAATAAAGAAACTTTTTCTAGAAGACAATTATTGATACTGTAGTCATAAAAAAGCGGAGTTTTCACCCCGAAAGAACGATATTAACTTACATTTTTTAATATTAAGATTCATTTTGTTTCGTCTGCACACTCACCCTATCCAAATCTCCCTATAGTCTCACAGCATCATCAACCAGAATGAATTACCATAAACAATTTCAAATCTTCTGCAAAAAATTTTGAAAATCTTCTGGAAAAGTCTTCATAAAGTATACTATATGGCTTGGACAATATGGTGGAGGTTTCTTTAATATACTTTTCGATACATTACTGTTACCACATCGTGTGTCGCGTGTACCGAAACAAAATAATTTTATTTTATTTGTTTATAATGTAACAAATTTTAGGTAGTAAATATTTGTTTTACACTTTTATTACTAAATTCTCTAGATTAAGCTAGATTGATTTATCGGCTATTAGGTAGCTAAGATGCTATAACCAGTATACATTATTGACTAAGAAAAAACATGAAAATACATATTGGATCTTAAGATATATATATTATATTCTAATTATCTTAGCCTAGGTAAGGGATTTTATTTTATTTTAAAAGCACCGTACGGAACACTAATTGCTCCAGCCCGACTTGCACTTGGCCGATTTTTTTATCAATAAACATTAGTAGCGTCAAAAGTACATTAAAATAAATTTGCAGCGCAATAAATTCTTGCATTCCTTGACCGTTTCAAAATTAACCAATACCAGCACTTTACCGCTGCTTCAAGCTGATTAAACTTATAATACAGCTTCGTTCTTCTCACAGGTAGCCTCTGCCATAAACAGCTAAGTTGGGATATAAAATTTTGTGCACTTTATGTATATAATTGGGTTGTTGGTTGGGCTAAAATTGAAATACTTTTATTTTTTAAATTATGGTTAAATTACCAAGCTTAATTTATTTACGAAAAAGTATTGTTAAGGATTAGGAAACTTTCGCAGTTTCACCTCTTGTATTATGAACCTATTAAACCTATAAAAAATCAAAAGCTTATTAGGGACACCGTTACATTAAATCTATTCTAAAAAAACGGCCAAGTGCACGTCGGACTTGCGCATATTAGTGTTCCGTACTGTGGTTGCTTTTAAAATATTTTTTTTTTTACGAAGCTCCAAAAATGATCAGTAACTTAACAAAACATATATCCGAAATGAGTTTTCAAAAATCAGTATCTACGATTCGGACACAAACTTGTTGGCAATGGCTAGAAAAACCTTCTACAACTTCTATATTATTTGGAAAATTGCAAAACACAAATTGGCTCTCAAATGGTCCTGTCTCTAGTAGAAGTAGTATCTTTTATATTCTGTTAAAAGCCCATTGCTAATCAAATAGTTGAATAGACTATTAAGACATTGCAAAAAATGTATGTGAAAATCTTAGATCCTTGCTATGCATGTGTGTATACTTTTATTTATTTATACAGTAAAAAATATTTTTATTTTAAACAGAGAGAGGATTGTATACAAGTACGAAACCTATATCAAACAAAATTTGTTTCGGATCTTTGTTTTTTTTATGTACCAGATAAATACTAAAGGTAATGCACTCGTGATAATTTTCATTTAATATACACTTTATGGAGAATATTCCAAAAAATTTTTTGATCTCTCTTAGACTATCTCTAGGGACAGCGGGATTATTGGCATTTTTTAAAAAATAATAATATGAAGAAAAGTTTGCGCGAGTTATTTTTTATTATATATATTTTAGAACTCGTGTTTTCACAAGCTTTCATTTGACCCCCATCGACTGACCTGTTAAATTTTTTTTTCACTTCCGATCTCACCCTCCATGACCCTGAAAACAAAAACTTTTTACATTTTCCGATTTGATCCCCAAAAACTGACCCCTGTAAGTCAAAAATTTTTTTTTTAGAACTTTCAAAACTACACGGCTATGATGAGGCTATCAATTCCTACATTTATGACAAATTTTAACTTTCTATGTCAAATAATTTTGGAGAAAATTTGACTCTGACAGACAGACACCGACGTGATTCCAAAAGTGTTCCCTTTTTCAATTTTGGTTCAGAACCGCTAAAAGTACTTTAAAACCAGATATACTTGTACAAAATTCTAAAAGCTTATACAAACCTGGAAGCCTATTTCGTAAAACTACAAGTTTATAAGTAAAAAGTAATTTTTGACATCTTTAAAAAAAATATGGGATATTGCAGACGTGAAACAACAAGAGAATTTTCATAAATTTGCAAGTAAAATGACTGGTCTGGACTATTCCGATTTACTTGTATCCAACAAGTCGTAGTCAAAGAAAATAATAAATGTGATTTGTCACATGGGGCTAACACCAAATATTTAACCCTGAATAACGTTACACTATGTACGAGGCTTGGGTTTGAAAAAGTCCGTTGCAAAAAATAACAACACTACTTATGTGTTTGGGGTTAAACCTTTTTCATTTTTTCGACATTGTTTCCTTTTAGGCGTATACACTTCGTTCCAAACGTATTGTACTAGTTTGTTGATCCATTCCGATTAATAGGATTTGTCCAAGTCTGCAAAACTATCCCATTAGTGTCTGCAATCACCACCGCGTCTTGAATAAAAGCTTGTGTCCCGGCCAGACATTTCTTCAAATTTGGGACTAAAATAGTAGTCCGAGGGAGCCAAGTACTGAAGAATTGGTGGGGATGTGAAACGAGTTGGAATCCTATTTCCATTAATTTGCGACCACAACTGCTGGGTGTGTGGTGCGTTGTCGTGATGAAAAGGACTTTCTTATGGGCCAATCTGGTTGTTTGGTCTCTGGAGTATAGTAATCGTATCCATGTTTCATCCACAGTGACGAAAACGACGCTTAAAGTCTCCGGATTCTTATGGAACAACCTGCAAACCATACCGTGCAACACTTTCACTCGATTTCCGTTTCTTGGTTCAAGCGTGAGCAATCGCGGCACCCATCTTGCGGGATTAGCTTATCTCATGTCCAATTGTTTATGCAAATTATAATGTACCCGTTCAGTCGAGATGCCCACAGCACTAGCAATTCTCACGCACCTTAACTCTTCTGTCCCGCCATTACCTATTATCATGGATTTGATCAATGCTTTCTGGAGTCGTAAACTAGTCAGGGCCCGTCCAGAAAGTTCAGCGTCACTTGTGCCCATATGGCCAGTCCGAAAATTTTTTGACAACCTCTTTTATAAACTGTTCTAATCGAAGGTGCAGAAGTCACCATAATGTTTATCAAGCTTCTCTTTAGTCTCCTGAGACGTCAGCTTTGCCTTATGGCTCGCTAAAGTAATTGTTTAAACACCACACCGAAATTCTTTTTCGTCCATTTCTTGAAAATCCACTCGGACTTCCTTGATTCACACGAAATGCCAAACACAAAGAAATAGACAATTGGCTGAAACTGGTGTGCGTTCATTAAGAGAGGCTACTAACTAAACATGACTCGATACGCGCCGGTGGTGCCATCTCTTGGACTTTTGCACGGAATTTTCAAAACCCAGCCTCGTAGGTATGGAGAAATATCATCATCATAGGAGTGTATATGCAGTTAACTAAATCCAATTTCCCAAATTATTGCTGGCCTGAAACTTACACATAGATGTTTCTGCAGGTTTTTGTGCTTCTGTTGGCCAGAATTTCCTCAATCCTTTGGGATCCCAAGTTTATGGTGATGTACTAATAACAGATTAAACGATCCAGCCTAATATGAGCTGGGGCTTGAGATGGGAAACGTTAATGGAAAATTATTTGTGGGACCTGTTTTATTGGCTTAAATTTGGAAATGTATTATAATCAGTGTCAATTACTTACCCTGGAACCTCACATGGTTTTCGAGTTATTTGAAGGAACAGTCCTTCTTTTATGGCATAGAGGAGAGCTGGAGTAAACAATTCTAAGTTTTTCTAGGTGGGCGGCCTATTCATTTATTCGACTGGCACATGACACTAATGGAAGTAAAATATTGATGCAGTAAGCAACTGCATATAATAACAGAGCCCATGAAAACCTAATTAAAAAATAAGTGTATTATGTTGTTACAAACTTGTTACTATAAACTTTTTTCTTCAGCACTGCTCCCTACTGAGAACACACACAAATGAAACGCTTGTTCATTTACAACTTGTGCTAATACAGGTGCTTCCATTTATTACAATATGTGTCGACAAAAATCGACAAAAACTATTTTGTGTAGTAGCATGCCTCAGAAAGTCTAGCAAGAAAAATAAAACAGTTCTGTGTTATGCATCTGGGCCAACAAACATTGTAGGTATTTTCTAAAATAATAGAATATATACTTCCAGTACAAGAAAAGTATTATTTAAACCACTGCTACAAAAATAGTTAAAACGTTGTTCGAAAAGTAATACATATTTGTATATATACAATACGCAAATAATGGAGAAAAATGATATCATATTAACAAAGGCTAAATAGCATGTTAGTCTCATTCACATCAGTTATTAAATTTCCATATTATTATAACTTTATTATTTGTGAAATTTAATTTTGAAAACCTGTCATTAAAAAAAAACAGTTTTATTTACTAGTTATTTTTATGTTTCTCGATAATCTGGCGTTGTTATATGAAAAGTTTTTATTATTGCAAATATATCCAAGATGATGCATCTTGGACTGATGGAGCACTTTTGGTGTTGCACATCATTATGTGTAGTTTCTAATAGAGCATGAAAAATAAATTTTTTTATAATTATTTTCTTGAATTGAATTGTACTTAGTTACATCATTTGATTAAAAACAATAACATCGATATTTATTTAAGGAAAATACGAGAGTGTTTCCTTAATTTAGCAACCCTTGTGCTATGTAGCCAAAATTACAGAGGGGTTAAAGAATATTCCCAAGTCGAGCCCACATGCATTTTCGACGTTGTGACAAAAATTGAAACTAATATATTGAATAACATACTGCAATGAAGTGAACAAGTCCTCGAGACTTTTAGACAGAAAACGACAAGGTTTTTGTTGCGCCAAAAATCTTTCCCTTTTATTTCTTTCAACATAGTTTCCTTAGACAGAGCGATACACTTACTCCAGCCGATCTTCCAATATCGTCCCAGTCAGAATACCACCAAACAGGCCAAACAAAAATCGTTGGATACTTGCTTTTAAAAAAAATACTGGACTCGGTGAGTACATTAAGAAAAAAATATGGCGACGCTGAAAAATTAATGCAACACCCTCAAAAATTGCTCGTTTTGGGGTTTATAGCATATTTTTTGCAGTTTTCCATAAATTTATTGGAAGATAAACTAAAAATTCTGACAGATTTTGATTCTAGATAAAAAAAAACCGGTCACGTGCAAGTTTGGAACTTGCGCAATTACTGTTCCGTAAGTTTGATTCCTTTTAAAATAAAAAATTTTGTTACGGAGGTATAAAATGATCAGTGACTC
>JAHKBH010002318.1:0-17000 GCA_019049505.1 Pachyrhynchus sulphureomaculatus
ATGTTGCCAGGTAACCAAATTGGTCACTAAAGAAACAGGAGCATGAATATATAGTAAACACCTTTCTAGAGGGTTTATTTGAATTATCTGTTTAACAAACCCAAGGATTTTTTAGAGACTCGTTACTTTACTTAGTAGAATTCTATTAGAAAAAAGCCAATATGATATCAAAAAAGTTTGATACTACTTAATTGTTTCAGCACTACATTGCGAAATGCGAATCAGATTCGTATTTAACCATATCTGAAAGTATTTCTTTTAAGGTTTAAATTCTAAAGTATATACAGTCCCTTATTTTATTTTTAATAGGTGGACTCAGCAAAAGAACATGAAAACAATCGTTTAAAATAGACAGTCAAATTCAAAAAAAAAAAAATTAAAAACCTTTGCAGATGCTTAAATGTAAACACCATCTAAACATTCTTTTAAAAATATATAATTAATTTAGTCAACTGGATCCCATTTAGGACGTAATCAGATTATAATCATCAGCATCATCATAGGCCTTCCCCAAGCTCCTTTGTTCGTCCCTATTCTGAGACATCAATATTTTCCACCTATTTTGCGTACGTCGTTACCCAACTCGTTGGCGGTATTCCTCATCTTCTTGTTATTTGTTAAGCCGCTAAAAGGTTATTCTTAATGTCTATTTATTACCACCATTCCTTGCAATATGTCCTACCCAACACCATTTCATTTTTGTAATTCATTCGATAACATCTTTTGAAACCTTCCTATGTCTTATCTCTTTGTTTCTGATCTTATCGGTGAGAGAAACTCCCAGCATTGTTCTCTCCATGGCTCTTGGCATTATTCTCAACCTATTTGCACTTTTTTGTATCAGAGCCATAGATTCGAGTCCGCAGGTGGCCACAGGCAAAATATAAACATCAAACACTTGTATTTTTAGATTTATGGGAATTTCTCCATCCTTCAATCTCCCGAAGGCAGCCCAATTCTGCGGGAGATTTCTAATGTTTCATTTTCTTTTTTGATTGTAATATTATTTCTCAGATATGTACTCGTATATTCGTTTAAGTTTTCTATGTTGTTACATCTATCTTAATCTAGGCACTGTCTTTGCTCATTATCTTGAGTTTAGTTCTATTAGCATCTGTTCCACTTCCTTGATGTCCAAGGAGATTAGAACTATATCGTCTGCAAAAACGCCGATGATTCGAGATAGTTTCATCAATATTTATGCTCATATCTTCTCAGGAGACTTTCTTAAAAACATCTTCAATAGCCAAAGTTTTGGCGAGTTCGGGTCGCCCTGTCGGATTCATCTTCCTACCCGAATTTTATTGGCTTTTATTTGTTCATTAATTTTTACATCAAAATTAGCATTTTGATAGATATTTTCAATAATTTCAGTATATCTGAAGCCTATTTTGGCACTTTGGAGTGATTTGAGTATTGCCCATATTTCGATACTGTCAAACGCCTTTTGAAAATCAACAAACGCAAAATGGATAAGGATGTTGTATTCATTTGCCATTTCAATTATTTCTCTCACAGCATGGAGATGGTCGATGATGCTATATCGCTTTCGGAATCCGGCTTGTTCTACGGGTTGGTAGAAATCAAGTTTCTTTATTAACCAGTTAGTCAGTATCCTTGTAAATAATTTGTAAAGATGGTATAACAAGCTGATGGGTCTATAATTACCTGCATTTGTCGTGTTCCTTTTTTTTAAATAACTACACCACCTCTGCCTTATTCTAAGCTGTGGGTATTTTCTCTTCTTCTAGGTATCTGTTCATAAGTAGTCTTATAGGGTTTATGATAGTCTACCCACCTAATCTAAGCATCTGCGATGTCATTAGGTCTTCTCCAAGGCATCTTCCATATTTTAATGCTTCTTTTAATTCAGAGTTTGCTATTTTAGGTCGTTCTTCTGTCACGTATTTGTTACGACTTTCCTTTTGTTGTAGATTATAATGGATTTATTAAATCCCTTTAAATTTATTTTATTTAAACAAATTAGCAAAACTCTGAAAAAAATTTCAAATACAAAATCTAGGAGAATTTTAAACAATTGTATATCAATTTTTATGTATATTTCAATGCATTTTAAGTAAAAAATCTACGTATTTCGTTCTCTGTAAAAATCTTCGTTTCCCGTATATATATATATATATATATATATATATATATATATATATATATATATTATATATATATATATATATATATATATATGTACATATGTACACACATATATATATATATATATATATATATATATATATATATATATATATATATTTATATAATATTTATATATATATATATATATATATATATAATATATATATATATATATATATTTATATAAATATTTATTTATATATATATATATATATATATATTTATATATATATTTTATATATATATTTATATATATATTTATATATATATATATATATATATATATATATATATATATATATATATATATATATATTATATATATATTTATATATATATTTATATATATATATATATATATATATATATATATATATATATATATATATATATATATATATATATATATATTTATATATATATATATATATATATATATATATATATATATATATATATATATATATATATATATATATATATATTTATATAAATATTATATATATATATATATATATATATATATATATATATATATATATATATATATATATATATTTATATATATATTATATATTATATATATATATATATCTTTATATATATATATATATATATATATATATATATATTTATATATATATTTATATATATATATATATATATATTTATATATATATATATACATATATATATATATATATATATATATATATATATATATATATATATATATATATATATATTTATATATATATATATATATATATATATATATATATATATATATTTATATATATAATATATATATATATATATATATATATATAAATATATGTATCAATGTTGCAAAAGATTCATATTATTCCAAGAAACTTAAAGATATTATAAAAAGTAATGGTATGTATCAAATCGTTCAAAACTTTACAAGAATTACACAGAATACAGCAACAATGATTGATCTTATAAAACTAATGAAAAAAGTATTGAATATCAAATTCACCACTCACCCAAAATAGCGGATCACTCCATTATAACTACAGAATTTCCTTCTTTTTAAAAGAGTTAAGCAAAAAAACAAGTGTCAGAGATACGAAAAACTTTAATGAACTTCAGTTTCAATTGGACATTATGAGCTGTGTATGGCCTATAACCTTGAAGTCCACAAACGAGATTGCAAACTATCTGGTACAAATTATAACTGAGAAATTAAACAAGCATGCTCCAATAGTAGAAAGAGAGGCAATGTGCAAATGGGGAAACAAAAAATGGTGGACGCTCGGAATTAAAGATGCAATTTCTAATAGAGACAGATTGTACAGAAGAGCAATGATAACTAGACTTGAAGATGACTGGATAAGCTATAAACAGAATAGAAAACAGAGTGGTTCAGCTTATTAAAGAAAAAAAGCAAGCATATTATAATAGAAAAATAGATGAAGCTAAAGGAGATTCTAAAGAAATGTGGAGGACTCTGAAGGGTCTAATCATTTCTAGTAAAAACAGTAAACGACAAGAAGGCATTTTTTTCAAGGGAAAGATGGAAAAGGATAACAAAATAATAGCAGAAAAATTTAATGACTACTTTTTGCAAAGTATTAGTGCCATAACAAAAGACATGGGGGAAATTGAAACCCAGGAAGTTCTAAACAATATCGAAACCCCAATAAATAAGTTTAATAATTTTGATACATTAGAACTAGCTGACCTTAGAAAAACTGTAAAAAATTTAAAAAATAAGACAAGTAGTGTTGATGGCATTAATGTCAGAATTTTAAAACTAGCATTTGAAGTAATAGGTGATTGCTTTCTGAAACTAATTAACACTAGCCTAGTAAGAGGAAGATTCCCCAAGAATGGAAAATGACAACGATTATTCCTATTGAGAAAGTAACTAACACTAATAGATGTGAAGAATATCGACCAATTAATATGGTAGCTACATATGAAAAACTTCTTGAAACTATTGTAAGCGAACAAATGAGAAAATACGTAGAGGAAAACAAGTTGCTTACATATTGTCAGGCTGGTTTTAGGAAAAATCATTCTTGTGAAAGTGCACTACAGACTGTTATTTCCAAGTGGAAGTCTTCTATAGGTGAGAAAAAATTGGTTGGTGTACTTCTACTTGACTTTCAAAGGGCTTTTGAAACTATAAACAGAAAGTTGTTGGTTCAGAAATTGGGAAAAATATGGTTTTGAGGGAAATGTGTTAAAATGGTTCTGTGAATATCTGGACAGCAGAACACAACAAACAAAATATAATGGAGCGTTATCTTCTATTAGGATCAATAGTCATGGTGTTCCACAGGGCACAGTGCTAGGACCTGACTTATTCATATTATATATAAATGATATAGTGAAAGTCATAAAAAAATGTGAATTACAGCTATTTGCAGATGACACAATCCTCTATTATGAAAGTGATAACATAACAGATCTAGTGAAAACAATAAATGAAGACTTAGATAGGTTACACAAGTGGCTGTGTTGTAATAGTCTTAGTGTCAATGTTAAAAAAACCAAATTTATGATACTAAAAGGCAAAAATAATACCTAGATATAACACTACTCATAATGGCATTGTGATAGACAATGACAGAATTGAACAAGTTAAAGAATGTAAATATTTGGGGTGTAGTTATTGATGAAAATCTATCATTTTCTAGTCACGCCACTTATATAACAAAAAAGTATCAAAAAAAATTTATTTTTTATGTAGAATAGGTAAAAAATTTAAGTACTTGGGCTAAATTGCTAATATATAAGTCGATAATAATGCCCCACCTCAATTATTGTTCCACAATTCTCTATATGTTCAACAAAAGAGATATAGACAATCTCCAGAAAAAGCAAAACTGGGCATTAAGATGTATAATAGGTTGTAATAGGTATTCAAGAATAAAAGATATGTTGAAAACAACAGACTTATTAAGTGGTAAAACAAAATATCTTTTTAAATACAATGATAGTTGTTTTTAAAATTAAAAATAGAATGTACCCTGAACATATTTTAGAAAAATTACAATATGTCAATGACATTCACGCATATAACACTAGAAATAGATTGGACTTTTATGTTCCCACTGTGAATTCATCATATGCTGAAAATTGCTTATTCCATCGAGGACTTATAGAATTTAACAATCTTCCAATAAATTTGAAAAATGCAAACTTTGTAAACTTTAAAAAATTGTTAAGAAGCTACATAATAGATAACCATAGCATTTAAGTTAGTTTGTAATATATATATATTGTAATTGTACTTGTTTAGCTTAGCTAATAATAATAAAGATTATTATGTATTGGGACAGGCACATAGGAAATTGAAGTAAGGAATTTAGATTAATAATATCAAACAAGTTGTTCCATAGCAATAAGAAATCGTTAAGTAAGTAAGATAATAGGAAGACAGTAAGATGAGGATATACAAGACAAGTAATACTCCCCAAAAACTAATGTATGCTACCGAAAGTGATAAGCATGGACAAAGAAACAAGAGGAAGATGTGAGAAGAATTGAACGAAAGAAGATATAGAGAGCGATCCTAGGGTCCAATGAGAATATGTGAAGGAGTCTACAGAAGGAGGACTAATCAAGAAATCTTGGAAGAAGTTAGAGGAGGACATAGTCAAAAAAATAAAACAGACGAGATTTAATTGGCAAGGATACACATGAAGAGCAGGCCCAGGAGCACCAATATATGAAATACTTCAATGGGAACCGGGACGTAGAAGCAGAGGAGAGTAGAAACAAGAATTAGGATATCTGCTGCAAGTCGAGGAAGAATATAGAGGCAGCAGGGGATTACCAACTTGAAGCAGAGAAGACGTCTAAGAGAAAACTTTGGAAACATCTAAGCATTGAGAAATTATAACAATAAGGAAGATCCGAGGCTGATCAAACCTATAACCACTAGATCTAGTAGAACCCAAAGAGTGGCCCTACCCCAAGAGGGTGTTTCCAGCGCCATTTATTTTTGTTTGACAATGGCCATAAGTGCACTTGAACATTTCTACTTAATCGGACTTTGTATGTATTAATTGATGTTTATTTAAATTTACTTTTATATTTTGATTGATAATTACAATGCCTCACATTCAAACATTTTGATTTCACTAGAATCTTTATTTTTTTATGTACTAACAGATGCTGATTTAAACGACCTCTATGTTTCGATTGATAATGACAATGCTGACATGCAAAACATTTTTGATTTCGCTGGACCTGGAATTTTTATGAAGTAATAGATGTTTGATTTAAACTAGTTTTTATACTTTGCTTGATAATTACAATGCCCACATTTAAAACATTTTGATTTCAGTGGAAATTTTATGTATTAATAGATGTTGATTTAAATTACCTTTTTGTTTTGCGTAATAATTACAATGCTCACATTTGAATATTTTGATTTCACTGGATTTTTTTTATGCATTAATAGATGTCGCTTTAAAGTACTTCTACGTTTTGGATTCATAATTACACATGGATACATCTAAACATTGTCATTTCACTGGAATGTTTATGTACTAACAGATGTTGACTTAAATTCATTTCTATGTTTTGTTTGAAAATGGCCAATGAGGGCATTGAAACATTTAATTTCACTGGTACTTTCATGTACTAATAGATGTCGAGTTAAACTATTCTTATGTTTTGTTTGAAAGTCACAGTTAATGCATTTAAACATGTCAACTTCACTGGAATTTTTTATGTATTAATAAATGTATATTTAAATGATATTTTCGATTTTTGATTTATAATTACAATGCGTACAGTTTAAACATTTTGATTTCACTGGAACTTTTACGTATTAATTGATGTGAATTTAAATTGATTTCATGTTTTGTTCGATAATTACAATTGAGCACATTCAGACTTGTCATCTTTGAGGTTTTTTGTGTAAAAAATAAATTTTGTTGTTGAATTTTGATTTACTACACTGATCACATTTAGAAATACGATCTTGTAAGATTTCGTATCATCAGCAAGATAATTTTTGACAGTTCTTCCCATATTATTTTATCGTCGTCACCTTCGGAGACTGTAGAACTTTCCTGGTTTTCTCGGATAAGATAATTGGAAGATGTACTAAAACAACAAAACGAAAGTTTAAAATAAGATGATTTTACTACAACTAAAATTATATTTCATTGTTAATAACAATTTATTAAACAAAAGAGGTTTCATCACTTTTTAACGCGGTTTAAGGAGGTTGAGGTGGGATAGTCCCAACCAAAAACTTTTGAAAGTTGTCATTTAGAAATGCCCTTTGTATTATAAATAATTAAAAATTTTTCATAAGACTAACTCATGGTTATGATAATATAAATTCATTATCAAAAGATTTTTAAGTCTTATATATTATTTATTTAATTTTATTAAGTAATTTAACATGAATGGATTAACTTTTTGGATGTGTTGTACAAATTTATAGAAAAATAACCAGTCAAGTGCAATTTGAACTTGCGCAAGTAGGTGTTGATTGTTTTTTTAAAATAAAAAAAAAAAAAAAATAGTTGTTACAAAGGTTAAAATGATCAAAACACACCCCAAATGAGTTTTCAACAAAGTTTGTTTTCCAATTTTTACTGAAAACTGATGACTTTGAAATTTTTTTTTTTATATATACCAGATAAATTATTAAAGGTAATGCACTCGTGACAATTTTCGTTCAATCTATACCCCGTGGAGAATATTCCAGAATTTTTTCAAAAATTTTTTTGATCCAGTACTTTTCGAGATAAGGGGGGACAGCGATTTTTCGCGATTTTGTAAAGAAAATACGAAGAAAAGTGTGCGCATATATATATATTTATATATATATATATATATATATATATATATATATATATATATATATATATATCTATATATCCATTAGTGTCTGCAATCACCTCTTCGTTTGAATAAAATCTTTGTCCCACTAGCCATTTTTTCAAATTGGGGAACAAATAGTAGTCCGAGGGAGCCAAGTCTGGAGAATAGGGGGATGTGAAACGAGTTGGAATCCTATTTCCATTAATTTTGCGACCACAACTGTTGAGGTGTGTGCTGGTGCGTTGTCGTGATGGAAAAGGACTTTCTTGTGGCCAATCGCGGGCGTTTTTCTTGCAGCTCGGTTTTCAAACGGTCCAATAACGATGAATAATATTCACCTGTAATAGTTTTACCCTTTTCCAGATAGTCGATGAGGATTATCCCTTGCGAATCCCAAAAGACAGTCGCCATAACCTTTCCGGTCGAAGGAACGGTCTTCGCCTTTTTTTGGTGCAGATTCCCCCTTGGTAATCCATTGTTTAGATTGTTGTTTGGTCTCAGGAGTATAGTAATGTATCCATGTTTCATCCACAGTGACGAAACGACGCTTAAAGTCCTCCGGATTCTTCTGGAACAGCTGCAAACCATCCTCGCAACACTTCAAACGATTCCGTTTTTTTGGTCAAGCGTGAGCAATCGCGGCACCCATCTTGAGGATAGCTTTCTCATGTCCAAATGTTTATGCAAAATATTATGTACCCGTTCAGTCGAGATGCCCACAGCACTAGCAATCTCACGCACCTTAACTCTTCTGTCATCATCCATCACCATAACATGGATTTGATCGATGATTTCTGGAGTCGTAACCTCCACAGGCCGTCCAGAACGTTCAGCGTCACTTGTGCCCATATGGCCAGTCCGAAAATTTTGAAACCACTTATAAACTATTCTAATCGAAGGTGCAGAGTCACCATAATCACCACACAAAATTCTTTTTCGTCCATTTCTTGAAAATCACTCGACTTCCTTGATTCACACGAATGCCAAACACAAAGAAATAGACCAATATGGCTGAAACTTGGTGTGCGTTCATTCAAGAGATGCTACTAACTAAACATGACCTCGATACGCGCCGGTGGTGCCATCTCTCGGACTTTGCACGGACTTTTCAAGCCAGCCTCGTATATATATATATATATATATATATATATATATATATATATATATATATATATATATATATATATATATATATGTTTTTACTTGTATTTTCACAAGCTTTCATTTGACACTAAACTCGATGACCTAGTAATTTTTTTTTTTCATTTCCGATTTCACCCCCAAAACTCTTTACGTCAAAATTTATCCTTCAAAACTACACGGCTCTGATGAGGCCATCAATTCCTATATTGATTTTTTCTTTCATTTCAACTTTCTATGTCAAATAATTTCGGAGAAAATCGGGTGTGACAGACGGGACGGACGGACGGACAGACGGGACGACGGACGGACGGACGGACGGACGGACGGACGGACGACAGACAGACGGACGGACAGACAGACAGGCAGGCAGACGGACGGACGGACAGAGAGACACCGAAGTGATCTTATAAGTGTTCCGTACGAAACAAAAAAATATGGAAAATAAAAATTAATTATATTTCATAATTTTTTAAAAAATTATCAAAGCAAATAATTTTAAGATTTTTGATTACCATTTTTTATTAATTACCTCTTTTTTGAACTATTAAAATATTTTTTTATTCTTTTATTTTTTCATATTATTTGCTTTGATAAGTTTTTTTGAAAATTATAAAATATTAATTTTTTATTTTCCATATTTTTTTTGTTTGTACAAAATATCCAAAAGTTAATCCATTCATGTTAAATTATTTAATAAAATTAAATAACCAACATATCAGACTTAAAATCTTTCGATAATGAATTTATTATCATAATAATAACCATCTTTAGTCTTATGAATTTTTGAAATTATTTAATACAAAGCATTTCTAAATGACAACATTCAAAACTTTTGGTTGGGACTATTCCACCTCAACCTCCCTAAAGAACCACCCGTTTCCTTTAACTCTCAACGAATAAAAAGAAACTTTTTTCTTTTATTATATGAATATCATAAAAAATGTTTAAACAGGTTTTTCATAGTACAGTCCCTGGCCAAATTATTAGACGCACTGTATTTTTTTTAGTAATTTTATGTTTCTTAAGAGTCTTTATGCAATAATGGTATATTTAAACTACAATATTATTGATTTTTATTTAAAAGAATTGTTGTAGACTACATATTTGTATTTATTTTTAACATATGGCAACACTGTGTTGACAAAGTGATACATGAACGTAAATAAGTACAAACCTGTATCAGTCGCGATCGGAATCGAGTCAGGTACTACGGACGTGTTTCTGTGGCTTTATGGACTGTGATTGTTTGTTTAACAGTTTTATACTACTCGATTATTAGTTTATTTTTGTATGCAGTGTTTTAAAAAAGTAATTGGACTATTTTCATTATGGGTAGAACAGGCGATCTTTCACCACGTAAAAAAGCTGAAGTGAAGGCCCTTGTGATTGCGAAAACATTTACAAACCGAGAAATATCACGAAGATGGAGGTTTCTGAAGCTAGTGTACGACGCGTAAAAAAGAAAATTGAGTCAGGGAAGGAATTAAGCCCGAAAAGAAAGAAGAGATGCGGTAGAAAACCAATTTTCACTCCACGGTCAGAGAGATGTTTGAAGAAAATTTGTGTAGAAAACAGATTTGCTACCACAAAGGTAATAAAATCACAACTCCAAGATGCTAGCGTAAATGCTTCTGAGCGCACTGTTCGAAGAAAATTGAAAGAATTAGATTTTAAGGCCTGTCGCCCCGCCAGGAAGCCCAAGTTAACAGCTGCAATGAAAGCAAAGCGCCTGAAGTGGGCCAAACAATGGCAAGACAAAGATGTGGACTTCTGGAGATCGGTAAGATACAGCAATTTAATCAATAATTGATACATTATTATCATTTTCAGTTAAATAAAGCAAATAAACATGGAAGTTTATATATTTTTCCTATTTTTGACAGGTCTGCTTCAGTGACGAAAGCACATTCGAAATTTTGCAGAATAAAGCTCAGTATGTGCGTCGTCGTCATGGAGAAAAGTTTCATCCTGATTGTGTCGTCCCGACGGTTAAACATTCCACCAAAGTGATGATTTGGTCAGTCATCAGCGGCAAGGGCACTGGACGTCTGTACGTCGTCAAAGGAATAATGAGGCAAGATCAGTACAAAGAAGTATTACAAAATCAGTTGATTCCGCAGCTCAGAAAATGGTTTCCAAATGGGGAACCATTCACTTTCATGCAAGATGGAGCTCCCTGCCACACTGCTCGGTCTGTTAAAGCTTTTTTGACAGAAAAAAAATATCCCTCTGTTGGATTGGCCCTGATATGAACCCCATTGAAAATGTGTGGGAGCTGATGAAAAGAGAAGTGGCTAAAGATGTGATTACCAACAAAACCCAGCTCCTAGAAAAGATTATTCATGTGTGGAATCATCATCCTCAAATGCAGGAGACAGTACAATCTTGCATTGATAGCATGCCGCGCAGAATTAAAGCTTTGATAGCGGCTAAAGGTGGTTCAACTAAATATTGACTTTTTACTAACATTAATTTCACTTTCTCTTTAAAACTTAATAAACTTATGCTTTTCTAAATTAATGCTGTTTTATGTCAAATAAATAGGTAACTGATTGGATAATATAAAAATAAAAAACAAATCAATTTAAAATAATAAAACGGTACATTAATCACTCGGTAATTAATATTTTACATGAAATCTTGCAGTGTGTCTAATAATTTGGCCAGGGACTGTATATATATATATATATATATATATATATATATATATATATATATATATTATATATATATTTATATAATTATATATATATTATAATATATATATATATATATAATATATATATATATAATTATATATATATATAATTATATATATATATATATATATATATATTATATATATATATATATATATATATTAATTATAATTATATATATATATATATATATATATATATAACACATGGGCTGAAAAGTCCCGGGCCTAACACATAGATGGCGCTAGTTTTATTGCAGTCACCTTTTTTTCAGTTAATACTAACCTTCAAAAGACAGCTGTTAAAATTTCATGATATTCTATTCATTAGTTTGTGAGTTATTGTGCTAAGAGTGACGCTACTTTTTTTATTTTCAAAACAATGGATCAAAAAAACAATTTCGTGTTTTTAATTTTACACTGCTTCTTGATGGGAAAAAATACCGTTCAAGCGAAGCAATGGCTTGAAAAGTGTTATGGGGACTCCGCTCCATCAGAAACAACAATAAAACGTTGGTTTGCTGACTTCAAACGTGGTCGTAGAGACACCGATGATGCAGAACGCAGTGGACGTCCAAATGAGGCGGTAACACCAGAAAACATCAAAAAAATCCAAATAAAATCGTTTTGAATGATCGAAAAGTGAAGTTGCGTGAGTTAGCTGACATCGTAAAGATATCAAAAGAACGTGTTGGCTTTATATTGCATGAGCATTTGACTATGAGAAAGCTCTGTTCAAAGTGGGTGCCGCCGTTTGCTCACTGTTGATCAAAAACAAGAACGTGTTGATGATTCTGAGCAGTGTTTGGCCATGTTTAAACGTAACAAACCGGAATTTTTGCGTCGATATGTGACAATGGATGAAACATGGATCCATGACTTCACTCCGGAATCAAAACGATCGTCATCTGAGTGGACAGCAACTGGTGAACCTCGTCCAAAGCGCCCGAAAGCACAACAATCGGCTGGAAAGGTTATGGCTTCGGTATTTTGGGATGTGCGTGGTGTAATATTCATCGACTATCTTGAGAAAGGAAATACCATCAACAGTGAATATTATATAGCGTTATTGGAGCGTTTGAAGGCCGAAATTGCAAAGAAACGACCGCATATGGCAAAGAAAAAAATTTTGTTTCATCAAGACAACGCACCGTGTCACAAGTCAATCAAAACAATGGCAAAACTACATGAATTGAACTTCGAATTGCTCCCACATCCACCGTATTCGCCAGATTTGGCTCCCAGCGACTACTAGCTGTTCGCAGACCTGAAAAAAAATGCTCGCCGGTAAGAAATTTCGCACGAATGAAGAGGTTATCGCCGAAACTGAGGCCTATTTTGAGGCAAAAGATAAATCGTTCTACAAAAGTGGTATTGAAATGTTAGAGCGGCGCTGGAATGATTGCGTTGCTCTTGATGGAGATTACGTTGATGAATAAAGCTAATTTTGAACCAAAAAAACCGTGTTTTCTTTGTTAGGCCCGGGACTTTTTAGCCCATGTGTTTATATATATATATATATATATATAAATATATATATATATATATATATATATATATATATATATATATATATATATATATATATATATGTTTTTACTCGTATTTTCACAAGCTTTCATTTGACACTAAACTCGATGACCTAGTAATTTTTTTTTTTTCATTTCCGATTTCACCCCCCAAAACTAACTCTTTACGTCAAAATTTATCCTTCAAAACTACACGGCTCTGATGAGGCCATCAATTCCTATATTGATTTTTTCTTTCATTTCAACTTTCTATGTCAAATAGTTTCGGGAGAAAATCGGGTGTGACAGACGGGCGGACGGACAGACAGACAGACGGACGGACAGACAGACGGACAGACAGACAGACAGACAGACGGACGGACAGAGAGACACCGAAGTGATCTTATAAGTGTTCCGTACGAAACAAAAAAATATGGAAAATAAAAATTAATTATATTTCATAATTTTTAAAAAATTATCAAAGCAAATAATTTTAAGATTTTTGATGACCATTTTTTATTAATTACCTCTTTTTTGAACTATTAAAATATTTTTTTATTCTTTTATTTTTTCATATTATTTGCTTTGATAATTTTTTGAAAATTATAAAATATTAATTTTTATTTTCCATATTTTTTTTGTTTGTACAAAATATCCAAAAGTTAATCCACTCATGTTAAATTATTTAATAAAATTAAATATAACCAACATATAAGCCTTAAAATCTCTCGATAATGAATTTATTATCATAATAATAACCATCTTTAGTCTTATAAATTTTTTAAATTATTTTATACAAAGCATTTCTAAATGACAACATTCAAAAACTTTTGGTTGGGGGACTATTCCACCTCAACCTCCCTAAAGAACCACCCGTTTCCTTTAACTCTCAACGAATAAAAAGAAACTTTTTTCTTTTATTATATGAATATCGGAAAAAATGTTTAAATAGGTTTTTCACAGTAAATTTAATATCAACTAGCAATGTTGTGAAAATAACTTTCTTGGAAATATAATAAAACGACATCAGAGACTGAAAAATCGTGCTTTTGGAACTAGAACGTGTATGACTTTCCAACATTTTCTCTACAATTGCATGAGGTATCTTCAGGGATTTTTACCCTTCGAGATCAGAACACTAAATGAGCTCCAGGAAACAAAAGTCAAGGATTTATACCTGACCGGAGCCACTACTAATGTTAGTAAGCTTGTAAATTTCGATTCATTCCCTAAACTTTGGTTTCTTTTAAATTGATGATAGGACCTGTAGTAACACTCTACATCAACATGTTTAGGTACAGCCGATTGCATAATTTGTAACTTTAAAAAAAAAAAAAAAAAAATTTGAACACTAAATAGCGAGTGCCCTATCTTAGCCTGTAAGTGAAGCGAGTGCCATTAAAGAGAGAAGAGCAGATTACTATTGCGCACGCGTGACTTCCCTCTGTATTTGTTACATATATTCTTATTAAGCCTGGTTTACACCTAATATTTTGTCAACTTCAACAAAGAAGGATCGGTATCGTGGCCAGGCAAGGACATCATGTAATTTAAAACATACATAAAAAAAAGAGTCGTAAGTCTGATGTCATTTTCTTTCGCCACTATAGATTTTTAAATGGACTTCTTCCTTCCTGATATCCTTACTTTCCATATATTTTAGTCACTGTACTGAAAAAACAGTTTTATTTACACTATTTTTAAGAGTACAGAATCAAAAACCACTTCTTTTAACAGGTATATCGATGGTAAATGAACCAACCTGAATACCGCGTCCAATTACCCTACTAATGTTACGCAGATTCCTTATAACTCTTAACGCCCTTACCTTTCTTGGACATCTTCGTCCTTTACGTCAACTTCTTCAGATTTTATTAAGTCGCACTCTTCAAATAATCTGTCATTACTTATTTCCTCGCTAAAAACAAATGATTTTAAGTGATCACAGGAATACCAATTTAATTAAAAGGTCCTAAAAGAAACAGGTATATCCGTAGACATAGAGAATGCACCGAGCAACAGCCTCACAAAATTGACCACTCTCTAGAAAGAGACAAAGCGACCGTGCGGCCAGTATCTGCCTCTTTTCTATAAGCCTATAATAATCAGGGCGCAGTACCCCGAGACGGAATTCAAGGCGAAGAAAGAGACCAGCTACTGGCCGGACATTCGCTTTGCGTCCGTATTTACTTCAGAACGGGAAACGGAACGCTCAATCCATTCTCTATGTCTATGGGTACATCACATAAAGGAAATACTAAAAGTGCAATTTCACTGGATCTAGTAAAAGGAACACTTAAATTTTCTCAATAAATTCGTCTTTAATAATTCCCAGACAGACGAATTCTATTTTCAGGTTATAGCATAATTTTACGTTTGACTTTAGGGAGGTTCAGGCATTAAGCCGCGGGGAAACGGGCTATGCTAAACACATGGATAACGAAGAACGTTACCAAATTTTATTACATTAAAACGAAAAACAGCCATTTCTCTCTCTTTCTCAATATGCTTTAAGGCCACAGCTACCAGGACCATTTGGCAGAGTGTCGGTTTATATTTCAAAACAGTGAATTTTGATGACTTTTTTGAGGTTCACTATGTCTCGTGTCAAGAAAAACTTCATTTCTTAGCATTGTTGTCGATCGAAAACGAAATCGCCAGTCAGCTAGATTTTTCCAGAATGATCGAGCAATTCGCTCAGGCTAAAGCACTCAAAGTGAATTTTATGTAATAAAATTGAAATAATTTGACTTTATATTTCAAAATAAAGTGTGCTTTATAATAATAATATATCAATTGTAGAAGTTTAGAAATGGTTTTCGTAATGAAGAAATTGTATTTAATTGCATTTAATTTATAAGTAAGTTAATCATGATTATGATATAACAAATGATAAAAATATAGAATATAATTTACTTATATATATATATATATATATATATATATATATATATATATATATATATATATATATATATATATATATATATATATATATATATATGTATATACATATGTACATATATATATATATATATATATATATATATATATATATATATATATATATATATATATATATATATTGTGCGCTTTTTTCATATTCGCCCCGGGCGCCATTTCGTCTAAATCCAGCCCTGAATTTAGGATATAACTATTTTCTGTCAACCCGTCGGCCCGATTACACATTTTCCACAAAAAGCTTTTGCCACATGCGCTCACCATCTACTTAAATCACATAACCGCAAATCGACGTTTTAGGAATCACTCCGCACAACGCTGCGATTAGAACCTCTACCGAGCAATTTGTAGACCAACATTTCACATTTCGGAGCCACAAAACGCGCAAACTTCGCCTCGGAAGCTCCAACCGGAAACACACGTCCTCGTGCTTCGAACTTTCGGAATCTGAATTGCCATCTCTTTTATTGATTATACGTTTAATTATCATTGTTATCGAACGGATCCAATATATTAATTATTTATTAAAAAAAATAATATTACAACACGTAAGTAATAAACGTGGTAACTGGCAAATTCAAACTTTCAATAATCGGAACTTTTGTAATGATAGATTATTTGATACCTGATTTTATTTTTCTGAATCAAATTAAACATTTATAACTACTGTGATAGTATGTAATCATTCCTTATTACTTTTTCAATATGTTCAACATTTC